>JAANYP010001454.1:0-127705 GCA_020465985.1 Centrapalus pauciflorus | reverse complement strand
TTTCCCGGAACTGATCCTCGCGTTCCCACGTAAACTCAGGACCTCGCTTAGAGTTCCATCTGACTTTTATTATTGGGATCCGACTGTGCTTGAGTTTCTTGACTTCTCGGTCCATTATTTCTACAGGTTGCTCCATGAAGTTCAACTTATCGTCTATCTCCAGCTCGTCCATGGGTATAACGAGTGATTCATCAGCCAGACACTTCTTAAGATTGGACACGTGGAAGGTATTATGAACGTTATTAAGTTCTGGGGGCAGCTCGAGTCGGTAAGCTACCGGGCCAATTCTTTTGGTGATCTTGAATGGTCCGATATAACGAGGATTGAGCTTTCCTCGTTTTCCAAAACGGATTACGCCTTTCCAAGGCGAGACTTTCAACATTACTTGATCTCCCTCTTGGAATTCCAAATCCTTCCGTCGAATGTCTGCATAACTTTTCTGTCGATCCCGCGCGATCTTTAATCGGTTACGAATCTGGGCTATCTTTTCTGTAGTCTCTTGGATGATCTCAGGTCCAGTGATCTGACTATCTCCTACTTCAGCCCAACAAAGAGGTGATCGACACTTTCGCCCATAGAGTGCCTCGAATGGGGCGGTCTTAATGCTTGAGTGATAGCTGTTGTTATAGGAAAACTCGACTAATGGCAGGTGTCTGTCCCAACTTTTGCCAAAATCGATGACACATGCCCTTAACATGTCTTCCAGCGTCTGAATCGTCCTTTCACTCTGACCATCCGTTTGTGGGTGATAGGCTGTGCTCATATCTAGGCGTGTACCCAGTGCTTCTTGAAATGACTGCCAAAATCTTGATGTGAACCGGCTGTCTTTGTCTGATATAATTGATACTGGCACTCCATGCCTTGAGACGACTTCTTTAAGATAGATTCATGTTAACTTATCCATCTTATCAGTCTCCTTAATGGGCAGGAAATGTGCGGTTTTGGTAAGCCGATCCACAATCACCCAAATAGTGTCATAACCTCCAGACGTCTTTGGCAACTTGGTGATGAAATCCATGGTGATGTTTTCCCACTTCCACTGGGGTATTTCTGGTTGAACTAGCAATCCTGATGGTTTTTGGTGCTCAGCTTTAACCTTCAAACATGTTAAGCACTTGTTGACGTAGGTAGCAATGTCAGCCTTCATATTTGGCCACCAGTACATTCCTTTCAAGTCGTGATACATTTTATCTGCCCCTGGATGAATAGCATATCTTGTCTTATGCCCTTCATCCATGACCAGCTTTCTTGCTCCTCCGAATTTTGGTAACCAAATTCTGCCCATGAAGTGTCGACATCCATCCGGCTTGATTTCGAACTGCTTATCCTTCCCTCTCAAGGCTTCATCCAGTATATTACCCTCCTTGACTGCTTCTTCTTGTGCCTCGCGGACTTGAGAGTTTAGGTTTGACTGTATAGTCATGACCAAAGCTCGGACTCTCAAGGGTTTAACCCGTTCCTTTCGGCTCAGGGCATCAGCTATGACATTCGACTTCCCCGGATGATAACGAATTTCGCAGTCATAGTCACTAAGTAGTTCAACCCAACGACGTTGCCTCATGTTTAACTCTTTCTGGTTCAGAATATGCTGAAGGCTCTTATGGTCTGTGAATACTGTGCATTTAGTTCCATACAAGTAGTGCCTCCATATTTTGAGAGCAAACACCACTGCTCCAAGCTCCAAGTCATGAGTCGTATAATTCACCTCGTGAATTTTGAGCTGCCGTGATGCGTAAGCAATGACTCTATCCCTTTGCATGAGCACACAACCTAATCCATTGTGTGAGGCATCACAGTAGACCACAAAATTTTCAGTCCCTTCAGGTAAGGACAGTATTGGTGAACTACACAACCTTTGCTTTAACTGCTGAAACGCCTTTTCTTGCTCTTCACCCCAGATATATTTCACATCCTTTCGAGTCAATTCCGTTAAGGAACCCGCTATCTTTGAGAAGTTTTCGATAAATCGCCTATAATAACCGGCAAGTCCTAGAAATTGGCGGATTTCCGTGGGGGTTCTAGGAGTCGCCCAGTTCTTTATGGCCTCGATTTTTGATGGATCAACTTGGATTCCCTGGCTGTTGATCACATGTCCAAGGAATTTAACTTCTCGCAACCAAAATTCACATTTTGAAAATTTGGCGTATAACTGTTCCTTTTCTAGCAACTCCAAGATCAAGTTGAGATGCTGTTCATGTTCTTCCTTATTTTTGGAATAGATGAGAATATCGTCTATGACCACTATCACAAATTTGTCCAGATACGGTTTACACACACGATTCATGAGGTCCATGAATACGGCTGGTGCGTTAGTCAAACCGAATGACATTACCTGGAATTCGTAATGTCCATAACGAGT
The DNA here is from genome assembly GCA_020465985.1 of Centrapalus pauciflorus. Lineage (NCBI taxonomy): Eukaryota > Viridiplantae > Streptophyta > Magnoliopsida > Asterales > Asteraceae > Centrapalus > Centrapalus pauciflorus. The sequence continues at coordinate 125,346 of JAANYP010001454.1, read as the reverse complement.
TCTGAATGCTGTCTTGGGTATGTCTTCTTCCCGAACCTTTACTTGATGATACCCGGATCGCAGATCAATCTTAGAGTAGAAGCTAGATCCTTGTAGTTGGTCAAACAGGTCATCAATTCTGGGGAGAGGGTAGCGGTTCTTTACCGTTAACTTGTTTAGCTCTCGGTAGTCTTTGCACATTCTGAAGGATCCGTCTTTCTTTTTCACGAACAAGACCGGAGCTCCCCAAGGTGAGGAACTTGGTCGAATGAATCCTTTATCCATCAACTCTTGTAATTGATTGGATAGCTCTTGCATCTCAGAAGGGGCGAGTCTATATGGGGCTCTTGCGATCGGTGCAGCTCCCGGCACCAAATCGATTTGGAACTCTACTTGTCTAGTTGGCGGAAGTTTAGGCAAATCTTCCGGGAAGACCTTCGGATAGTCACAAACCACTGGAATATCCTCAAGTCGCTTCTCCTCCGCCTTTTTTTCTACAATTTGCACCAGTACTGCATGACAACCTCTCCTAAGGCACTTTAATGTTCTTAGGCCGGATATGACATTCAACTGTCGGTTCTTTCTTTCTCCTTGGACTGTTAGGAACTTCTTCTTGTGGAGTGGTATCCGTACCACTTTCTTACCACACAAAATCTCGGCATGATTGTGTGACAACCAATCCATACCAACTACTACGTCGAAACTTCCGAGTTCTATAGGCATCAAGTCTATTTTAAAGGGATGATCTGCCAGCTTCAGTGTGCATTCCTTAATGATACTACCTGCCTCTATTATTTTACCGTCAGCCAGTTCTATAGTATAAGAGTTGTCTAAGGGAAAAGGAGCGGCATTCAATTGCTTACTAAACTTATCAGATATAAAGCTCCTATCAGCCCAGTATCAAAGAGTACGTAAGCATAAATGTCGTTTAATAAAAACGTACCTGATACCACGTGGGGATCTTGACGAGCGTCACCTGCTCCCAACACAAAAGCTCTCCCTTGAGCTCCTCCACCATTCCTCAGTTTCGGGCACTCACTCTTGAAGTGCCCAGTAACTCCACATACAAAGCAGCCTTTTTGATTGCTGCCACTGGTTCCCGGGGCTCCAGTTTTACAGTCCTTGGCCATATGCCCCAGACGTTTGCATTTCTCACAGTGGGTTGGACAGGGACCCTGGTTGTGATGGAATGTGCATTTAGTGCAGAAAGGCTTGGTACCGGTATAACCTCTTCTTGGCTCAGTTCCAGCTGCGTAAGCCTTAATGGTCTCGGGCTTTTCGGATTGTGAACCCGCATTCTTCCCCGTCTTGTCTTCCCACTTTCTTTTGTTCTCCCCGGCCTTGGCTTCATTCCTCCGGGCTACTTGGTCCATAAGATTATTGGCCATCCTGATGGCATCCTGCAGGGTGGATGGGTTTGAGGCAGTCACGTTACCTTGAATTTGAGGAGCGAGTCCCCAAATGTAACGTTCAATCTTTTTGTACTCCGGGGTCACCATTTGAGGACACAGGATACTTAGCTCGTGAAATCGGTTGGTATATCCTGCAACGTCCGAACCCTTCATTGACAGGTTCCAGAACTCCGATTCCATTTTCTGGAGTTCGTTCCTCGGACAGTACTCGTCCGTCATCATTTGCTTTAATGCGGACCATGTGAGCTGGTAGGCTTCATCGATACTTACAGACTGGACATAGGAATTCCACCAAGTGAGGGCGCTATCATGTAGAGTGTGAGTAGCAAACTTCACCTTATCTCCCTCAGCACATCCGCTGACGCGAAAGACCGATTCTAACTTCTCAAACCATCGTATCAATCCAACGGCTCCTTCAGTTCCGTTGAAATACCGGGGTTTGCAACTTAAAAACCCTTTAATTCCACAACCCTTTGCATGGATTTCCGTTCCTCCCGTGGTGCGGCTAGCACCACCATCTCCATTTGCTGAGCTATTCCTATTTGCCTCATACGTGGCTATAGCGGCAGCCACTCTTTGTGCGACTAGCTCTTCAATGTCAGCAGCGCTCATTGCTCGTTTTGGCGGCATTATCTTAAAATTTTAAAGAAAAAGCATAGTGTAAGAAGTTGAATCTTAAAGAGATAAATTTCCCTCAAAGCACAATACTATAATCATCAAACACAGTTTCATAAATAACTTACAATTTTCATTCATTAATCATTCGAAATTTCCTTACATTAGGGGCGGGTTATTACCCGAAAATCTTATCTTATGCTATTACATGATATTTTCCTACCATTACAAAGATAGACAGAAGTGCACTAAGTGTGGGAGTGATCAGGGGTCTCTCCCTTTTCCATTGCGTTGAGGCGCTGAGTCAGCTCCTCGATCCGGGCTTGGCTCTCGGCTAGTTGCTGCCGGAGCTCATTCAGTCCGTCCTGCTGTATAGCAAGGGCGTGCTGGTTGGCCCAATATATGTTGGAGTTTTGCAACTCCTCCCGCTCTAAACGAGCGGTCATCTCCCCGATATCCAGGTTAAGTGACCGGATCTGGTGGTCATGCCTGGTAGACCTTGCGATCAAAAGTGGTATGGTTTGATCGGCGGGCTCTTGAGTGAGCGATGAGACAGGTGCGGAGGATGGTCCTCCGATCTCGAAGTTTGGAGGAACTCCCTCCATCTGCCTCCATTCGCGGAGGGTCTCCGGTATCCAAGTCCATCGTCGGGCGTCTACCCGTCGGTGTGGTGTCGGGGGATTGGGTTGGGGAGTCGGAACAGGAATAGACTCCCTTCTTGGTATGTTTACCCGTTTCCGGGGTGTGTACAACATCTTTGGGCCGTTAGGATAAGGCCTATACGGCTTATAGGATGGTTCGGCCGGGTGATACGGGACGCGTGCAGGGGCCGTCGGTGGTGAAGGATCCTCTTCCTCCATCGGTTCTTCCTCCATGGGTTCTTCCTCGGATTCCTCCATCGGGTCCTCGTCCTCCGAGGGGTCTTCCTCCTCGGTCGGGTCCTCCTCAGAAAATACTTCCGGATTGCATGGGCTAGTAGGGGTATACTCTTCTTCTGAGTCGGACAAGATGATTATCTCTTGGTGAGACATGTTTTCTGCTATCAAGGTCCATGCATAGTCTTTCAGTTAGTTACAAGTTACAAAATATTTCTAAAATCAGTAAATCTTATGTACAGTTATAGTCTAGGGTACTAATGCAACCTAGTTCACTATAACTATGGCTCTGATACCAATCTGTCACACCCTGCTACCCCGGTTGGCAGCGAGGCGTGACGAGTGCGGAAGCGTAATCATAATCATAATGAACGACCACTATATGGACGTTTTCAAAAATACATCGATATAACCTTAAAAGGTAGAAACGTTTTACATAACCCGTAAATAATAAAGAGTAGTTCGCAAGGTACAGAGATTTGAATACATAATTAAGTTATCCAAAATAATGCAAATAAATCTCCGACGGTTTGAAAAAGAATGCGACTCCTTAAGTGCGGAAGCTTGAAAGTGGTTACTTCTGAAGGCATACTTGCCTTAATTACCTGAAAATACATGCTAAAATACGTCAACGAAAATTGTTGGTGAGCTCATAGGTTTACGCGAAAAGACCAGTTGTATGGACATTATCAGATGAGTTGAATTTATAAAATCATAAATTCCGTGTATGTATTACATAAACCATCATGCAACCGAAGCTTAATTAGAATGAGTTTGCCCTGTGCAGTATTCCCATACGTAATACCGTGTGTTGAATATATATGCACTCGCTGTTAGCCGAACCGAGCTAACCCGAATGGGGGACATGACTCCCGATAGATCTATCCACAATATATCCGCGCTTACAAATAAATGCAATTAACGGTTCATGATATAAGGGCTGATGGGATCCAAACATGTAATACATATAAGAAATAAACAGTTTTGATGTCCATATGAAAACAGTGCATGTATTTCCACCCTAATAGATAGTGAAAATAGGGGCTATGAAGACTCACCGAACTTGTGATGGCAAAATGTGCGCAAAAATGCAAGTTTGCGTTGTTTGATGGGTGATGAAACCGGAGATGTTTAACCGAGTCCTAAATGATAATAAGGACTTAATATCACTAATATATGATAATAGGTATATTTATAGATTTTTATGTCTTAAATCACCCAACATTACAAGTGTATAAATAAGATTTGCTTAAAACGTCAAGTTTATATATATATAATTTTCCAGCTTTTTCGGAGGTTTTTCGACCTACTTTGAGGCTGTTTTTGACCAAGCTCCAAAATGTTTTAGACTTTGGTTTTCTAGGACATTAAACTACTATATACAAAGGATTTTTAGAATCAAGAATGACCATTTTTCGAGTTGTTTAGGTTGGTGAAAAAGCTCGTTAAAAACGCTATGTTGGCCATTTTTGAGCTGTCAAACTTTCGTTTTCCAAATGATTTCTGGAGGTCTTAAACTCCAAAATAAATTATGAAAAATTACAGATCTATAGTTAAGACATAGATCTAACTTTTGAGACAAGAATCAACTCATTTCGTTGAGTTATGAATTAGTTATGATTTTTCAAAGTCGATATAAGTTTTCTGCCGAAAATCCGTAGTTTATAAACTTACAACAACTTATGATTCTTGTTGTTTATTCAAAGACTACTTGTATAAAAGCCATAATACTTATAAAAACACATATATATATATCATATGTTTTCATAATATTAACACTTTTATAATGTGTTTACATATTCATAAACATATTAAAGAAACAACTTAAAAATAACAACTAGAAACTTATAAACTTGAGTTTTTATGAAACTTGTTGTTGTAGGTGATTATATATATTATGCAAGACTTATATAAATGTAAATATAAGATGTAATAGGTTAGTATTTACTTACTTTGATGTTTTTAGAAGAATGAAGATGAGTAGAAAGTTGGATCTTCAAAAATTTCACCAAGAACACTTCAAAAATATGAAGAACACTTTGAAAGAACACTTGTGTGTTCTTGAGGGCTTGAGGCCGGTTCTAGAGGGAGAGAAAGAGAGGTTTTTGTGTTTGCAAGATGTGAAGAATGAAGTAAAGTGGTGGTTCTATTTATAGAGGAGAAAAAGGTGGTGAAATGATGAAAGGAGTTGTAAAATCTTGGATGAAAGGAAAGAGGAGGATTTGATGTTGAAATGTTGAGTAAAAAAAATACAAACTTTTGGTCCTTTTGTCCTTGTATGTGGCCGGCCTATATGATGTATTTTTGAGGTATTTTCATTTTTTTTTTGTATAAAAGTATTTAGAAATGTATTCTTGTATTTCCCTTTTCTTGTAAATTCATAAATACTTTTGGATGCATTGTTTTAATGACTTGTTTTAGTCTTGCATAATTAAGGTTAAGTAATTGTATTAGTGTATGATTAGTGTTACTACTCATGATTTAATTATGTACTTAGTTGAATTAATCCCTCATATCGTAAATTGATCGGATTAATTGATTTCCCGATTCATCGCACCGATGAATTTGATTCAATTTGAGTTGAATTTTCTAATAAGCCTTGTTAATCACTTGATTAATTTCTAATGACCATTGATTAGGCTATAATTGACTATTAAATGTAGATTAGGGTTTTGTTGCTAACCTGGTTTAGGGCCGGATGTTACATAGAGGTTGAGGCTCCGGAGACTGTAACCAAAGATCCATCCTTCCAAATAAGGACATATGGCTCTCGTTTAGTTGTGACTGAGGAAGTAGGTAGGAGGAGACGAGCTTCAGAGGAGTCGGAAGACTCAGATTATGAAGAAGAAGAGATAACACCTTTGGTACATAAGCAATGGGACAAACGCCATAGGTTCATGCAGGGAGCTCCCTCGGCCTCTACTTCCCAGCCAGAAATACCTCAACCTTCAACCGCTCAAACAACCATTCCACTAACATCACCACCCGTTGAACCATACATTCCCTCGCCAATCAGGCCAACTCCCATAAAATCCATACCATCCACTTCATCCACGTTCACGGAAAATCAACGGTTTTCTGCGCTGAAAAGCAAAGTTGACTTCCAGCAAGTTCAAATCTTTGGTCTGACTACAGCTCTCGGTGAAATTCAAGCTCATAATGCAAGATTAGACAACGAGAATGCTGAATTGAAGAAAGTTGTGGACAAGATTCAGGAAGAACACTTAGAGCTCAAAACCTTTGTTTCCGATCAGTCGGCTGAGATACTATCCATGTGCTCTCTTATTGAGCAATTGTTGAAAAACCTAAAGGCTCAGGGGGAGACAAGTTGCCGGGATCAGGAAGAGTTGCCCAGGGATGGAGATGATGACGGCAATGATCCCGGTGCACAAAGAGATAATGAGCCAGTAGATTATTCTGCTGCTCAACATGCTGAAGTTCAGGGGGAGCCAAGTCAGTCTGGTGTTGAAGGAGGAAAAGGAGGTGAGGCGGGTTCTTCAAAGAATCATGAAAGTGATATGATAGACGCCTTGAGAGATATTGAAGAAGAGTTAATGCATTTTGATTTCGAAGATAATGATGTAGAGGAATTAGAATAAGGAGAATTTGTACCTGAGGAGATTGTTGATTGGAGATCCGACGATGATGTGATAGAGGACGAGGACGACAATGTCAACAAGGTGATTGTAAATTCACAACCTATCACGGAGTTGTATGTGCAAGATAATCACAATGTGATTAATATAGAAGCGATCAAGATAGCCTCAATGATAGATTTTGAACTTGAAACGACAGAAAAAGAGCCTTCCAGGGCTGATTTAATGAATCTGTGGTTCAAGAAGGAGGAAAAGAAAGAAAAGCTGAAGATGAAGAAGAAGATGAGGATTCCGGGATCTGGACATTTCTCAGGAGGGATTATAAGCTGGTTCTTTGACCGAGAACTGCAGCTGTTTATCTTAAAAAGAAGAGATGGCCTTCAATACTTTAGGCGAACGCTTAAGGTTTTCAATACATTGCCGAAGATTGAAGTGAAAGAATTGGCATGGAAAGAGCTGATAAATATTGGTGACGACCCTTATGCCTAAGTAATTGCATGGATTATTAGGAAAGAGGGTCGGTCAGGAATATTCGAAAGGCTCAAGCCATGAACTGGGAAGAGAGTCGAGGATGCATCAAGAATAGATATGAATACAGGCAAACCATGGGCCAAAATGGTATACAAGCCTGTGAAATGTCTGAAGAGAGTGCCTATGAAATCGATGCCACAGAATATTTTGAGCAACATGAAATGGTGGTATGTCGATTATATTACAGCTGAAGCAGTAATGGAAGATACACAGGATAATGTTATTTTGAGAGTGTATGATCCACTGCACTTAATAAATCTATCGAAGGACGACCTGAAGAAGCTGCATGATCAACCTGTCTTCTTTATTGAAGAATGGAGATCTGAAGCCAGGAAGTACCAGAAGGTAGTAAAAGTTTGTATAGATGCAGGTTTATATGCAGGTAGTAGTATATATAGTTCTAGTACTTAATCAAAAATGTAAATAGTTAGAAGCTATCGTCAAGGGGGAGTCTGTTGGTACACCCTGTGTGACGATAGCAGTCTAAGTGTACTAGCATTTTGGTTCAAGTAATATTACAAAGTATTGGATATTACTTGTATGTGTTTATATATGTTTGATAGTTATTGATTGTGTGTTTGAACTTGATGTAATGTATTACAAGAAGTTCAAACATAAAGTTCAAAGATAAATTCAAACATAAGTTAAACCCTAAGTTCAAATATAAGTTTAATGTGTGAAAGTCGAATTTAGAATAAATTCGAATTTATGATTAAATGACATTCGAATCTATGGTAGATTCGAATGTGCTTTGTGAGCCAGATTCGAGAATGAACGGTTCTCGGAAGCAAGTATGGCGAAAGAAGCAGAGAGAAAAGAAAAACTAGAATATAAAACAAGAGTGGCGAGTGAAGGAAAAAGTTGTTACAGATAGAAATAGCAATTTTGAAAAATCTGTCTGTAATAATGAATTTACTGATAAATCTTGTATTAAATTCTCTCGTACTAATTTAATTGCTTTGAATTCTGTTTCATGTAAATCGCTGCTTATAAAATCTGATAAGCTTGTATGGCAACCTAAGAAAAAGGACCCATCTTTCAAACAGAAAAAGGTTCCATAGCATAATCTTTCAAAAACAGTTCCGCAGCGAATTGTACAAAAGTGGATACCATAAATAACTGTTAAAAAGTGGGTACCTAAAATAAAAGACATATCTGATGAGAAAGCATCATCAACTGCATGATTTACCAAAATCAAAAGTACCCAACTATAAGTGGGTACCTCATGTGTTATTTCGTGTGATAGGTAAATCATGTACGGTACCTTGACTTCGGATGCTCGAAGCACATGACCGGACAAAGATAAACACTCACTAACTTTGTAGAAATGTTTTGTGGGATGGTTAGATTCGGAAACGATCAATTTTGTCCGATCAAAGGTTATGGGAGTCTTGCGTACGATAACATTACCATTTAGAAAGTCTTCTACGTTGACGGTCTTGGTCACAACTTGTTGAGCGTTGGACAGCTTTGCGATAAAGGATTAGAAGTCAACTTCAAAGCTAACCGGTGCTGCATACGATCTGGAGAAGGAAAAGAAATCCTTGCATGAAACAGGAAAACCAACTTGTACTCGATTGACCTAGCCTCCATTAATCTGAAAAAGGATGTCTGCTTACTGTCAAAAGCTACATCTAAAACAGCTTGGCTATGGCATCGTCGTCTTTCACATCTGAACTTTAACGAACTAACCAACCTAGAAAAAGGTGGGTTAGTTAAAGGGCTACCAACTCTCAATTAGCAAAAGGAGCAGGTGTGCGCCCCTCGCGAAAAAGGAAAGATGACTAGAGCTTCACACAAGTCCAAATCTAAACATTCTTCAACGAAAGCACTGGAAGTGCTACATATGGATCTGTGTGGACCAATGAGAGTACAAAGTATAAAAAAGAAAAGATGTGTATTGGTAACAGTCGACGACTACTCACGATACACATGGATTTTCTTCCTGCGGTCTAAATTTGATGCTACCGAAATCATTATAGACTTCATCTGAAGAATTCAAGTAAAGTTGCAACTTTCTGTTCAGACTATCAGATCAGATAACAACACAGAATTCAAGAACAGATCTCTCGAATCATTTCTGAATTCTGTAGGAATCACACATCAATTTTCAGCCGCTCGTACTCCACAACAGAATGGTGTCGTTGAACGAAGAAATCGGACACTAGTGGAATCAGCAAGAATGATGTTGGCGTATTCCAACCTTCCGTTATTCTTATGGGCTGAAGCTGTTGCAACAGCTTGTTTCACGCAGAATCGATCAATTATCAATAAACGATTCGGGAAAACTCCTTATGAACTAATAAACAAACTGATACCTAATATTAAATTTTTTCATGTCTTTGGATGCAGATGCTTCATATTAAATGACAAAGACAACCTTGGAAAATTTAATCAAAAAGCTGATGAAGGTATCTTCATAGGATATTCGAAGGAGTCAGTAGCTTTCCCGGTCTACAACAAGCGGACCAAGATAGGTAATGAAAGCGTCAACGTTAAATTTGATAAAGGCGTGGTAATGGCTTCTGAACATACCAGTTCAGGACACGCACATAACAAGGCGACTTCTATGGAGTCCACTGAACAGCGTGCAGAAAATTCAGATTTAAATAAACTGTTTGAGAATTTCTATGAAGACTACTTTGAAAAGCCCAAAACTAATGTTTTAAATTTGGTGTCTGACAGGATTACTGAAGATCCCGTCGTATCTCGGATCATTCTCATCAACTAATATCAGAAGAAACTGGAGAAGCTTCGAAAACAGATGTGCACTTGCCTACTGAAAGTGTACAACCTATTCAACCTCCAGAATCTTCTGAAACTTCCTTAACATCTGAACACTCAGAAACTCCTATCTCAGATAACGTACCATCTACATCTGCAGCAAACTCCCAACTTCCCTATTTAGACCTAAATCCCAATCAAGACCAAATTCAAGCATATCTACATACTTTCAAGTGGACTAGAAATCACCCAACAGAAAATATCATTGGTGATCCTTCTGCTTCAGTACAAACCAGAAGAGCAACAATAAACGAGTGCTTATTTTCCAATTTTCTCAGCAAAATTGAGCCGAAGAATGTCACAGAAGCTCTTCTGGATGCTGATTGGATTGTTGCAATGCAAGAAGAACTGAATCAGTTCGAACGGTTGAAGGTCTTGAGACTGTTAGAGTGACCTAAACATAAATCAATCATTGGCACGAAGTGGATCTTTAAGAATAAGAAGGATGAACATGGAGTCATCATTCGTAACAAAGCACGACTCGTTGCCAAAGGATATAGTCAACAAGAAGGGATCGACTATGATGAGACGTTGCTCCTGTTGCAAGAATAGAAGCAATTAGGATGTTTCTAGCATTTGCTGCTCATAAAAATTTCACCGTTTACCAAATGGATGTTAAAACAGCGTTTTTAAACGGGGAATTAACTGATGAAGTACATACATATCATCCCGAAGGGTTTACTGATCCTTCGAAGCCTGATCATATATAAATTTTAGACAAATCACTGTACGACCTTAAACAAGCACCGCGTGCTTGGTATGATGCACTTTCAACATACTTGTTGAAATGTGGATTTAACAAAGGTGCAGTTGATACTACCTTGTTTATAAAACGTCAGGGGCCAGATATTATAGTAATACAAATATACGTAGACGATATAATATTTGGGTCTACAAATCCTGAATTTTGTAAGAAATTCGCTTTCTTAATGTCCCATAAATTCGAAATGAGCATGATGGGAGAAATTAATCTTTTCTTAGGTTTACAAGTTAAACAATTGACTGATGGTATTTTTATAAATCAGTCCAAATATATTCAAGACATGTTAAAGAAATTTAACATGGTAAATAGTACTCCTATGAAAACTCTCATGGCTCCGGATTCAAAATCCAAACTCGATGAGGACATTTCAGAGAAACCTGTAGATGTAACTCATTATCGAGGAATAATTGGGTCATTAATGTATTTAACCGCTAGTAGACCTGATATTATGTTTGCTACATGTGTTTGTGCTAGATATCAGGCAAATCCAAAAGAATCAACTTTAACTGCTGCTAAAAGAATTTTAAGATATCTGAAGGGAACGTCAAACCTTGGTTTGTGGTATCTGTTGGGAAATATTCTAAGTATTTCAAGCTGTTAGTTAGATTTCTCAAACTGTTAGTAGATTTTCTATGTAAGTACAAAGTTCATGCTGTTAGTTGAAGAAGTTCGAGCTGCTAGTGTAAAAGTTCAAGCTGCCAGAGTAAAATCACTCAAGATGCTCTGTTCAAGCTGCTTAGTGATTCAAGCTGCTCAACAGTTTCCTAAACAGAAAGTGCTGATATTCAGGAAGAGATATTTACACGAAGATTCCAGCATATCTACTATCATAGAAGTCAGAGTCCTTCAAGGAAACAAATCAGAAAGCAATATACATACATAGAATAGGTTTTTCTATTGTAACAAGTTTTTCTGCACTTTCAAGTTTGTAATTGATTTTTGTTTAAGTTTTCATAGAGCCTCTAAGGTTGTAAAACCCTAAGAACAATTTGTGTTCTTCATCTAATCAAACAGATTAGAGGTGATTGTAATCATTGAGTTCAGCAATACAAGCAATTTTGTTTATTCAATTATATTTATCTGTTATTGATTCTGAAAGCTTTTTTAAAAAACAATTAAGTGTTGTTCCGCAAACTTCTTAATTGGACTTTGAATCAATACAAGATTATTGATTTATACTCTGATCAATTCAAATCAGTTATTCTTAGGTAGTTACAAGTTGATCCTGACAAGTGGTATCAAAGCCACAGGTCGTTCTTTGTTTTCAAAGTCAGAAGCTTTCTTTTAAAATTTTTTTAATTTTCTGCAATGGAATTTGATAAGCAGTAGTGGATCTGGGCATGGACTCAAAGTGCCTATGCTCAAGCCCACTGAGTTTGAGATGTGGAAACTCAGGATACAACAGCATATTCAATTCATTGATTATGCCATCTGGGAAGCTGTTGAATTTCCTCCTGCAGTTGATCCTGAACTTGATGCTGATGGCAAACCTACCAAAACTCCACCAAAAACTGAACTTGAAAGGAAGGCTAGAATGAATGAAGTGAAAGCTCTTACACTTCTACAAATAGCCATTCCTAATGCTTATCAACATCAGTTTAAAAAGTTTTATACTCCTCATTCTTTTTGGATTGCTTTAGAGAAAAGATTTGCTGGGAATGCCAGTACCAAGAGAAATCAAAAGGATCTTTTGAAACAGCAGTATGAGAACTTTTCTGGTGGCAAGAATGAAAACCTTACTCAAATCATTGACAGGTTTAACAAGCTGATAAGTGAATTGGAGAGTGCAAAAGTCAGCCTGGATCAAGATGAAGTCAACAGAAAATTCCTTAGATCTCTTGGTGAAGAGTGGACAGTCTATGTTGCTCAATAGAGAACAAAAGACACTCTTGATGAAATAGAACTAGATGATCTGTACAACAGTCTGAGAGGGTTTGAAACTGAGATTGATACTAAAAAGAAATCTTTTTCTTATAATAACAACACTGCTCTACTGTCATCTGAAAAATCTAATTGCAGTGATTCTTTTTCGGGTGGTGATGGTAACTCTACTGAAACTCACTATGAAGCTTTTGTTGCCAATGATGGACTGTTTGCTCTAAATACTGAAGATCAAGAAAAGATTCATCCAGATGACCTAGAAGAGATGGATCTGAAATGGCAACACATGCTGACCATGAGGGCCAAAAGGTTTCTGAAAAGAACTGGCAGATCCAACTTTCAAGCCAGAGCAGAAGGCAAACCAGCTTTTCGTAAGTCAAAAGTTGAGTGTTTTAAATGTCACAAGCTTGGCGACTTTGCCAAAGAATGCAGATCTCAAGGTCCACAGCCACCAAGACCTCAGCAGACTAATCAGGCTTCATCATCACAAGCACTTGTCTCTCAAGAAGACAATGTGTTTGACTGGAGTGATCAGACAGAGGAAGAGTTTCAAAATCAAGCTCTAATGGCAGAAACATCAAATGTCACCTCCACTGAACTACCATCTGACTTAAATTCTAAACTCTGCTCTCAAACATGCAAAAATATGTTTAAAAAGTACAGAGATCATAATGAGAGCATGTGTAAAACTCTAGCTAAGATGGAAGAAAGGAGATATGAATACATGCAGGCCATAGAAGATCTTGAAAAACAGATCAACGACTACAAGGATAATGAGATTCAAATGGGACATGATAGAACATATCATGAGTGGGAAAAAAAGGAGCTGAATAAGAAAATAGAATCCCTAAATAAAAAATTAGATGAGACTGAACAAAAGGTGTTAGCCGCTAATAAGCAACTAGAATCTGTCAATATAGATCTAGGAACTTTCAAATTGGCAAATTAAAAGCTGGAACACCTAATCGAAGTCCAATTTAAAGATAGGGTAAAATCTCAGCTCAATCCCAAAGAAGGTATAGGATACAGAGCCACTCCACCTCCATACAACAACAAATAAATTCATCCAATGAGTGAGGTTGCTGATAGACTTGTTAATGAACCATTGGATGAGTCTATGACCACTGTAGATCCTGTCCTTGAAATCAGTCCTGAATCTAAAGAAGATCAAATTATAACTAAAGACTGTGAGTGCAACGAAGCAGAGAAAGGACACAAAACAATGAGTGCACCTATAGCAGCCCCAAACCCCAGTAAGAAAGGAAAAGAAAAGATGAGTGAATACCATGTTACTTCCCAGGTTTCTGTACATTCTAACTGTAACACTGCCTCTTCCTCAAAAGGTAATAAGAGGGGTAAAAATGTTCCAATCTGCACATGCCAAAACCATGGTGTCCAAATGTTTCCCAAACAACAGCAGGTAAGGGGAAATCAAAGGAACAAGAACCATAAATTATCCAATAAAACGGGTTCTCCAATCCAAACAGTCAAAAAATGCTTTCATTGTGGCAGGAAAAATCACTTGGCCAGGGATTGCTTTTATAAACCATCTGTTGCAAAACAGACTGTGATTCATAAAAAGATAGATTCTCAAAATTCAAGAAATTCAAAGGCCAAACTTCCTGTTGTATCAGTTCCAAAGAAAACAGTTGATCACAGGTTCTCAAAAGTCAATAAAAAACAGTCCACACACCAAAAACAAGTTTTGGCAAAGCCTAAATCAACTTTTAAACAGATATGGTGTGTTAAAGACAAATCCTCAGATCAGACTGTTATTACAAATGTTCAAACTGCTAAGCCAAGTGTTGAAACTGTTAGTGCAAATTCTGAAGCTGTTAGCACTAAAAACACAGTTCAAACTGCTAAGCATAAAACTGGAACTGCCAATGGATCATCTGAGACTGTTAAAGCAAAGGATGGAGAAAATACCTGGATACCTCATGTACTAACTAAATACTCCCCACAGAATCCATCAATGGATCTCACTAAGTATAAGAAGTCAAAAACAGTATTCAGTTATGTCAATGCACAAGGACAACCCAAAACCAACTTGGTTTGGGTTTAATCCACTACTAACTAAGCTTTTATTTGTGCAGGGCAACCACATGTCACAACATAAAACAAGATGCCATTTGGACAGTGGATCCTCTAGGCACATGATAGGCAATTCTGAGTGCTTGTCAAATTTCAAAGGCTTTGAAGGAGGGTTTGTTGCATTTGGAGGAAACTCCAAAGGAGGTAAGGTTACAGGTAAAGGCACTATTAATGCAGACAACATGATTTTCAATGATGTTTTGTATGTTGAACAGCTTAAGTACAACTTATTGAGTGTGTCTCAAATCTGTGACAAACAAAATATTGTTTTGTTTACAGATTCTGAATGCATTGTCCTCTCAAAAGATTTTAAAATTCCTGAAAATCTTGTTTTGCTAAGAACACCAAGAAAGGACAATGTATACTGTTTGGACACAGAACGTTTATCCAAATCATGTAGTTTAAGTTGTTTGATATCCAAAGCATCATCCAATGAGTCTGCTCTTTGGCACAGAAGGACGTGTCACATGAACTTCAAATCCATGAATGTTTTAGTCAAAAAGAACTTGGTAAGAGGTTTATTACAAAAGGAGTTGGTATATGATGATCATTGTGTAGCATGTCTTAAAGGCAAGCAACACAAAACTTCTCATAAGGCCGAAGAAGTAAAGTCAATCTCATCTGCTCTTCATTTTATTCATATGGATCTATTTGGTCCAACATCTGTTTTGAGTTTGAATAAAAGGGCTTACTGTTTAGTCATTGTGGATGATTTCACCAGATTTACTTGGGTTTACTTTCTTAGGTCTAAAGATGAAACTGCTGAGCTGGTTAAGTCATTTATTCTTAAGATAGAAAACCAATCCAACTCCAAAGTTAAGGTGCTTAGATCAGACAATGGAACTGAGTTTAAAACCATATCCTAAACAGTTTCTGTGAGTCCAAAGGTATTGCTAGGCAATATAGTGCACCAAGAACACCACAACAAAATGGTGTAGCTGAAAGAAAGAACAGAACATTAATTGAGGCTGCTAGAACCATGCTAGCTGATTCAAAACTGCCAATGACCTTTCGGGCAGAAGCAGTCAATACCGCCTGTTATGTTCTAAATAGAGTTCAGGTTGTTCAATCACAAGGGAAAACTCCATATGAGTTATTTCATAATAGACTACCCTTAATAGCCTTTTCAAGTCTTTTGGCTGTCCATGTACCATTCTTCACACTAAGACTCACTTAGGGATGTTTGAAAGTAAGGCTGAAGAAGATTTTTTTGTAGGTTACTCAAATCAAAGCAAAGCCTATAGAGTATATAACAGTGTGTCTAAAACCATTGAAGAAAGTGCCAATGTTGAATTTAATGAAAATACCGCAAATGTCAAAGGCACTGGTCCTGATTGGTTGTTTGATTTAGATTCACTAACAAATTCTCTGAGCTTTGTTGAGTATACTGCAGAATCTGATGAAAACATGATTGAAGCTGTCAACCCAAATTCTCATGCTGGTAGCACAAATGATCAAGCTGTTGGCACAAAGATTCAAACTGCTGCAGATTCACATAAATGGGATGAGTATACATTTATACCTCTTCTGTCTTGTGACCCTCCAGGTGTTCTGAATGATCAATATGATTCCAATCTAGACAATGAAGGGCAAATCCCAAGTCCTGAGAGAACAACTCCAACACAAAGGGAAACAGTCCCAGATTCAAATCAAGCTGTACCAGAAGCTGAACCATCAACTGGTCCTGATGGAGATGATACAAATCTTGGAATCTCTTTCCAGACAGATAGAGAGCCTACACTTAGGGTTCACAAGTATCATCCTCTCAATCAAATAATGGGAGATCCTCGCACACCTGTGCAAACAAGGACAATGGTTCACAAGGAACCTACTGCCGCTGAACCAGTAGTTCCTGAATTTAGTCTAGCTGCATTTGAACATGTCTGCTTTATGTCACAGCTAGTACCTAAAAAGGCATCCGAAGCTTTGAAAGATTCATCTTGGATTGACGCAACGCAGGAAGAGCTTCTACAATTCAAAATTCAGAATGTATGGACACTAGTTGATCTTCCAAAAGGTAAGAGAGCCATTGGTACAAGATGGGTGTTCAGAAACAAGAAGGATGAGAGAGGGATAGTCATCAAGAACAAAGCAAGACTAGTAGCACAATGGTACACTCAAGAGGAAGGAATAGACTATGATGATGTCTTTGCTCCAGTGGCAAGAATTGAAGCTATCAGATTGTTCCTAGCTTATGCAAGCTTCAAAGGGTTCAAAGTGTATCAAATGGATGTGAAGTCTACTTTTCTGTATGGCACAATTGAAAAAGAGGTCTATGTGTCTCAACCTCCTGGATTTGAGGACTAAAAGTTTCCAGACAGAGTCTACAAACTAGACAAGGCCCTCTATGGACTCCACCAAGCCCCTAGAGCATGGTATGACACTTGGTCATCATACCTTCTACAGAATGGATTCAAGAGAGGTACTCTGGACAAAACATTATTCACAAAGTCCATCAAATCTAAGATTTTGCTTGGACAGATATATGTTGATGGCATCATTTTTGGGTCAACCAATGACAGTCTGTGCAAAGAGTTTGAGGCTTTAATGCATAAAAAGTTTCAAATGAGTTCAATGGGAGAACTCACTTTCTTCCTAGGATTGCAGGTCAAGCAGAAGCCCACAGGACTCTTCATAAGTCAATCAAAGTATGTTAAAGACATACTGGAAAAGTTTGGGTTCAAAGATACCAAAGTTGCAAGTACTCATATGGATCCTCACAAGCAGCTTCATACGGACAAAGATGGAATTGATGTGGACATTCATCTATACAGATCCCTTATAGGATCCCTTATGTATTTAACATCTTCTAGACCTGACATTATGTTTGCTGTTTGTGTTTGTGCCAGGTTTCAATGTTCTCCAAAGGACTCCCATCTGGTTGCTGTTAAGAGAATTTTTAGATATCTCAAAGGCCAACAACATTTGGGCCTCTGGTATCCTAAAGATTCTCCTCTTGAATTACCAGCCTATTTTGACAGTGATTATGGAGGATGCAACATTGATAGAAAATCCGCAACTGGTGGATGTCAATATCTGGGAGCAAGATTGGTCTCTTGGCAGTGCAAGAAGCAAACAACTGTCTCCACTTCGTCTACTGAAGCAGAATATGTAGCAGCTGCAAGTTGCTGCTCCCAAGTGATGTGGATTCAGAATCAACTGAGAGACTATGGTATGAATTTCCTATCCACTCCCATTTACATTGACAACTCAAGTGCAATTACCATTGTACAAAATCCAGTGAAATTTCCCAAAACCAAGCATATAGACATTAGATTTCATTTTATAAGGGATTGTAATGAGAAGAAATTAATCCAAGTTACCAAAATTCATACTGATGATCAGTTAGCTAATCTATTTACAAAACCATTTGATGTTGGAAGATTCACTTTCCTAGTATCAAATATTGGCACGGTTAATATGGATTAATTTGTCTTTCTTTATTCTCTCTTATTTTATGAAAATTATATCTATTTCATATGCTTGATTAAGGGGGAGTCACTGTTTCATTAGAAGTTGCTTAATTTTCAACTAACAGCTTGGGTATTTTCTCAAGCTGCTAGTTCATTTTCTCGGACTGTTAGTTGTTTCACTTGTTCTGTCAAAAGTGTGCAGGGTAATTTGGTAATATCCATAAGTGTGTGCGCGGGTTTAGATATTTTCAAAACCTTTAAAGGTTCCAATTTCGTTCTATTGTAACTACCAGTTGCAAAATATCTTCCCCAACCTTTCTTCAATTCTCTGAGCAATTCCCACGCACATCACTGAAACCTTAATTCATCAATCATCATGGAGTTTGTCAAAGAACACAACCGCCTACCCTATTCTCTCAAACATGCTGATCTTGAACCATTCCACGACATTATGGACTTCCTTCGAAGTTCTCATATCCATCATGCCCTCAATATCAATCCCACCATCTACATCTCTCATATTGAACAGTTCTGGAAACATGCCTCCCTCAAAACCGTTAATGGAGTCACATCTTTGACATCCAAAATTGATGGCAACATAGTTTTCATCACTGAGGAGATCATTCGCCAACATTTGCATCTTCAAGATGCCTCAGTTATATCAGACCTATCCATTACTGCTTTACATAATGGTCTTCATACCATTGGATATAGGGGTCCTGCTGAATCTTAAACTTCTTTAAATCTAATTTTGCCCCTAAGTGGAAGTATCTTGTACATATTATTCAGCAGTGTATAAGCCCAAAAAGCACTGGTTGGTCAGAATTTTCATCAAATATAGCCACTGCCTTAGTGTGTTTATCAACGGGCCAACAGTTCAACTTTTCTAATATGATTTTTCAGGGTATGCTAAGGAATCATGCCCTAAAACATGGGAAACTTTTGATGTATCCTAGATTTTTGGCTGAAATTATTGCAAGAACTTGCAGTAATTTCAATGTACATAAAATGATTCATGTTTCCCATAGGCACTCTTTACCATCAATAAAACGTCTTCTAGAAACAAGTGCCAATGTTTTATCTGTTGATGTCCCATTGCCTTCTGCAATGATGGACATCATTCCAAGAAACAAAGGAGAGGGTCCTGAGCAGGCTCAGCCTACCATTACTGCTTCAACCCCAGGACCCCAACCCACTCCTCATGATACTCAAATGCCTTCTGTTCCAATTGTTAAACCCACATCCCCACTCATATTATACAAAAGAAAAAGAGGTCCAGAGAAATATTCTAAGTAGTTCAAGCTGTTATTTAGATTTCTCAAACTGTTAGTAGATTTTCTATGTAAGTACAAAGTTCATGCTGTTAGTTGAAGAAGTTTGAGCTGCTAGTGTAAAAGTTCAAGCTGCCAGAGTAAAATCACTCAAGCTGCTCTGTTCAAGCTGCTTAGTGATTCAAGCTGCTCAACAGTTTCATAAACAGAAAGTGCTGATATTCAGGAAGAGATATTTACACGAAGATTCCAGCATATCTACTATCAGAGAAGTCAGAGTCCTTCAAGGAAACAAATTAGAAAGCAATATAAATACATTGAATAGGTTTTTCTATTGTAACAAGTTTTTCTGCTAGTTCAAGTTTGTAATTGCTTTTTGTTTAAGTTTTCATAGAGCCTCTAAGGTTGTAAAACCTAAAGAACAATTTGTGTTCTTCGTCTAATCAAACAGATTAGAGGTGATTGTAATCATTGAGTTCAGCAATACAAGCAATTTTGTTTATTCAATTATATTTATCTGTTATTGATTCTGAAAGCTTTTCTTAAAAAACAATTAAGTGTTGTTCTGCAAACTTCTTAATTTGACTTTGATTCAATACAAGATTATTGATTTATACTCTGATCAATTCAAATCAGTTAATCTAAGGTAGTTACAAGTTGATCCTGACAGTATCCCCGAGAATCTTCATTCAATTTAACTGCTTTTTCTGATGTTGATCACGCAGGTGATAAGATGGACAGAAGAAGTACATCCGGTGCAGTTCAATTCTTAGGTGACAAACCCGTCTGCTGGTCATCCAAGAAACAACACTGTGTTTCATTGTCTACAGCTGAAGCAGAATAAGTAACATCCGTTATTTCGATCTGGTACGTGGAATTATTTTAGTGGATAAATATTCTATTAATATTGACTTGGTCTAATTATATCCCGTTTCGTGGATTGATACGTGTCGGGATTGGGCTTGCGTGTCATCGGGTTATAATTTTAATGAACGGATTATATTTTTGAGATCGCGGGATTAAATGGGTTAAATGGGCATAAATAGTGAAAATGTGATATCGGGTTCGGGTTATTGGGTTCGGGACCGGCCTAAAATAGAAACACACATATATGCTTATCCCTTTTCCTTCTTATCCATTTTGAGATAACCTAAACGTGTGAAGTGTGTGTGCCTGTGTGGAGATCTCCAGTAGGGAAGCCAAATTCTAGCTTCAAATTGATTGTGTGAATTGGGTTTTGGATTCATCTTCTTCTTCCTTGTGTGCTCTTGAGCTTCAAAAGGGTAAGATTCCATGAATTAGCCTCTAATATCTTGTTATATGATATGAATCGGTAAGGGTTGGTTATAAGGCTGTAAAGGGGTTATTATGCACTGAATTTGTATGGTTATTTGATACTGAAATCATGTGTAACGGAGTTTTGATACTCCTGGCTGAAGCTGAAAATCGCAGGGCAGGATGCAGAGTTTCGCGGTGTCGCGGCGCGACGACCAGGGGGTCCGCGGCGCGACTAACAGCCTGCAGGAGAAATCCGAGCTTTGTCTAAAAAAGGGGACTTGGGTCGGAATAGCGTCGGGTTTCTTCAGGATGGTTCGGGTTGTGTTTAGTTTGGGTTTGGGGTCTCATTGGGATTCCTTTGAGTCGAGTTTGGGTCGGGTTTTGGGTATTGATCGGGTTTCGATTCCGTGGGGTTGTCGGGTTTGAATTGAGTCCGGATTGTTGTAATCATCAGATTGGTACTATTCGGGAATTGTGTTTAATCATTGGGATATCCGTGTAATTACAGGGACTAGCGGATGTCGAGCCGGATTCGATCAGAGCATTCAGACTTCGGGAAATCTGTTAGGTGAGTACTCAAGTCGTTTTCTAAACGCGCGCCATCTTTTACGTTATAGTTGTGTAGCTATATTGTGCGTGTTTATATATGTGAGACAGGGACGTGAACCTCAGGTATATTCTATTCCTTATACGTGTTATGTATGAGATGTGAGATCGATTCCAGGGGTCCGTGATGTGTTCCATATGGACGGTGAGTCGCGAAAGGGATTACGCGGGTTGACTGTCCCTAACAGTCCTTGGGGCGTATATATACGGCAGGGCCTGTAGCCGGGTCGCTCCTGTGCTACAGGGTTATTGCTGCTCACTGCTGTCTGCGGTGTGTCGGCCGGGGAAGTGTCCCCACAGGGCTCATGTACTACTCCGATCTCATACTTGCGCTACATACCTGAAATGCGTGCGGGGCAATAGGGACAGGGACAAGGTTTGTGTGCTATGTGTTATGTGTTCTGTGCAGTGTCAACCCTCGTGTGCTCACGGGCTTTATAGCTCATGTATTCGAGTCTAACATGTTCAGGGAATCAGAAGGGATCTCAGCCGCAGCCGAGATAGATTCGAGGTTGATTGAAGATCCGTAATAGTTTTTAGATTGTATAGAACTCTTGTAATAGTTGTTTTGGGAACAGTGTGTCCAGTGATCTGGATTGTTATGCTTAGTTAATCTGGGATTTTGCCTGTATTGACTGTGTTAGACTTATTGTATAAAGTTTTAAATTTGTCGTAATCTGCATAATCCTATGACATGTGTGTTATAGATCCGTTGCGTTATTGCCACTTATGATTTTATATTGACGTGGGATTTCCGGGATCGGGAGGGGTGTTACAGCATGGTATCAGAGCTTGTGGTTTGAAGCTTGAGTATCATTAGTGGATGCTTAACATAGACCTTGTTCCGGTCCATTGGGGATCGTTTTGCGATTATATAGTGGATTAACCGACCTGGCTTAGTGTATAACGCTGACTGATTTATCCATTGTGCTTAATTATTTCGTTTTGTGCAGATTCATATGGCAGATCAGGGAGAGGGTTCGGGTGCGGGTAAGCTGCCCAGTGATGAGTATATCCGTAAATCAGAGGTGCTAGAGGTTCTTACCGAGTTCTACAGGCAACAGAAAGAGCAAGAGTGGGGTCAGGGTCAGAATTAGGGGCCAGCGGTTCGGCGTTCCGAGATGGAGTCCGGGGTGGAGCTTCGTCGTCTTCTCAGCGGGGCGAATCTTTCAAGGATTTTATGATAGGGGCCCCACCGCAGTTTCGGGGTGACGGTGAGCCGGGGGCAGGCATCGCATGGGAGCGCGAGATTGAGGCTGCATTTCGAGTGGCCCATGTGGATCCCAGGGACATGGTTGGTTATGCCACTTATCAGTTACGGGGTGGAGCTTCACAGTGGTGGAAATCGATTGAGTCATCGATGACCGATTCCGCCGCTTATGCCATGACTTGGGAGCAGTTTAGGGCTATGTTTGAGCTTCAGTACATTCCCCGGGATGAGCGCAGAGAGATGGAGCGCTGATTTTTACACTTGCAGCAGGGCCTTATGACTGTTCAGCAGTATGTCGACCGCTTCAATGAATATTCACAGTTCGCGCCTCAGTATGTTGATACGGAGAGCCGTAAGGCGGATGCGTTTATTGATGGGCTTCGATCGGATATCTGGGAGTTCGTAGGGCTACATGACACTCCGACATTCGCCAGAGCCTTAGAGATGGCCCGCATGAGGGAGCGGGAGATCCTAAAGCAGAGGGAGCAACCCTCTTCCCAGAGGCAGCGTACTGGGACATCATATCAGCCGGCTAGAGTATGGAGGTACTCCGGGGATGCTCCCAGCGACCAGTGTCCGGATCAGTGGCAGTTTTCGAGCCAGGGTTCGGGACAGACATCAGGGCAGAGACATGATAGGGACCGGGGCCGAGATCGTAGGTCGAGGCGTCAGGGCCAGAGTCAGGGATCTGGAGCGCAGAGCTAGAGCAGTGTGGGACAGGGGTCCCAGGCATCCGGTAGTAGGGTTAACAGTTCGTATGGGGATCGGGAGTGCCCGAAGTGTCATCACCGTCATTCGGGGCATTCTTCGTCGGATCTACCACGGTGCTATAGATGCGGTCAGCGGGGCCACGCCGCATCAGTTTGTACAGTTCCCGAGCCGCTATGCTTTAGATGTGGGAGGCCGGGGCATCATGTTAGGGATTGTCCAGAGCCATGGCCGGCCGTTTAGGGAGCTAGTTCGACTGGGGCCAGGGCAGAGCCGTCATCGTCCAGCCGTCGTGAGTCTGTACCGAGGGGCCGAGGGCGTGTATTTCAGGCGACAACGGAGGAGGCATGGGATGCCACGGATGTTGTTTCGGGTACATACATTCTTAACGGACTTCGAGCTCGTGTGTTATTTGATTCCGGGGCCGATCGCTCCTATGTGGCTGTTATCTTTTGTGCTTATTTTAGTATGTCTCCTTGTCCTTTGTCTGTTCCGTTGGTTGTTTAGAGGGTTGATGGGAGTTCTATGTTAGTGAGTCGGGTTTATCGGGAATGCGTTTTAGAGATAGATTCTCATCTGTTTTCGATCGATTTGCTGCCGATTGAGATCAGTAGCTTCGATGTGATCGTGGGTATAGACTGGTTGACTGCTAGACGGGCTGATATTCTGTGTGCTAAAAAGATCATCTGTATACCCATTTCTGATAGTGAAAGTGTGATTGTGTATGGGGAGCGTCACAAGGGAGATATCGGGATAGTGTCTATGGCCAGGGCTCAGAGGTATGTCTCTAAGGGGTGCGAGACCTTCCTAGCCTATGTACTTGACGCGAGGAAGGAAAAGAAGACCTTAGAGGATATTCTGGTGATTCGTGAGTTCCCTGAGGTATTCCTAGAGGAGTTTCCTGGGTTACCGCCAGATCGCCAAGTAGAGTTCGGATCGATCTTGTTTCTAGGGCGGTGCCGATTGCGAAGACGCCTTATAGGCTGGCACCGACAGAGATGCGAGATTTAATGTCTCAGTTGCAGGAGCTGCTAGATCGTGGATTTATTCGTCCGAGTTCGTCGCTGTGGGGTGTGCCAGTGTTGTTTGTGAAAAAGAAGGACGGTAGCATGCGAATGTGTATCGACTACATGGAGTTGAACAAAGTGACCGTGAAGAATCGTTATCCACTTCTGCGTATCGACGACCTGTTTGATCAACTCCAGGGCTCGAGTTTCTTCTCCAAGATCGACTTGCGGTCTGGTTATCATCAGTTGACAGTCAGGTACGAAGATGTGCCGAAGACAGCGTTCTGGACTCGTTATGGGCACTACGAGTTCCTTGTAATGCCTTTCGGTTTGACTAACGCACCCGCCGCTTTCATGGATTTAATGAACCAGGTGTGTAGAGCTATGTTGGATAGATTCGTGATCGTGTTTATCGACGATATCCTTATCTATTCGCGGAGTGCCAGGGACCACGAGCAGCACCTCCGAGAGGTTTTGATTATGTTGCGCAGGGAGAGACTGTACGCGAAGTTCTCTAAGTATGAGTTTTGGCTTCGGGAAGTGCAGTTTTTGGGTCATGTGGTCAGTGCCGAGGGCATAAAAGTGGATCCAGCCAAGATTGAGGCCGTAATGAGTTGGGAGCCTCCGAGATCAGTGTCAGAGATTCGTAGTTTTCTGGGTCTCGCCGGGTATTATAGACGCTTCATCCAGGATTTTTCGAGGATTGCCTTGCCGTTGACGACATTGACACGACAGTCCGTTCCGTTCGAGTGGTCCGAGGGTCAGGAGCGTGCATTTCGAGAGTTGAAGACCCGGTTGTGTCAGGCTCCAGTGTTGGCCTTGCCGGAGGGTACCGATGATTTTGTAGTGTACTGGGATACGTCAGGGTCGGGTTTGGGATGTGTTCTGATGCAGCGAGGGAAAGTGATCACCTACGCTTCACGCCAGCTGAAGACTTACGAGGAGAACCATACTGTGCACGATTTGGAGTTAGACGCCATTGTGTTCGCGTTGAAGATTTGACGCCATTATCTGTATGGGTCTCGGTTTATTGTGTATACCGACCATAAGAGTCTTCAGTATCTATTCAGCCAGAAAGATCTGAATATGCGACAGCGTCGTAGCCTTGAGTTGCTTAAGGACTAAGATTTTGAAATTCAGTACCACCCGGGCCGGGCTAATGTGGTAGCTGACGCACTGAGCCGTCGGGCATGCGGCCAGACTGTGATATCCAGGGCTTCGAGGCTTGAGATTACCTCGACATTGACCGACAGTCTGAGATTAGCGCAGCAGGAGGGCCTGCGAGGGGATAATGTGAAGCGGGAGTGGTTGGCTGGGCAGCTTGAGTCGTTGATCACGGATGATCGCGGGCTGTTTGTGTTTCATGATAGGGTCTGGGTCCCGAGGGTTGGGAATCTGCGACAGTTGATTCTTGATGAGTCGCATCGATCCAGGTTATCTGTGCATCCGGGGAGTACTAAGATGTACCGTGATCTCCGCGACTTCTACTGGTGGCCGGGAATGAAAAGGGATGTAGGCCGATATGTCGAGCAGTGCATGACGTGTCTGAGGGTCAAAGCTGAGCATCAGAAGCCGCACGGGCATCTACAGCCGTTAGAGATCCCCGAGTGGAAGTGGTACCACATCACGATGGATTTTATTGTGAGACTTCCACGCACGGTCCGCGGGAATGATATGATCTGGGTAATAGTGGATCGACTAACGAAGAGTGCGCACTTCTTAGCCGTCCGGGGTACTATCACCAAGGATCAATTAGCGAGACTGTACATCAACGAGGTGGTATCGCGGCATGGGATTCCGATGTCGATTACTTCGGACAGGGATACGCGGTTTACATCTCGATTCTGGTAGAGTTTCCAGCGGGAATTGGGCACCAGGGTTCAGCTGAGTATGACATACAGACCGCAGACTGACGGGCAGACCGAGCGCACCAATCAGACCCTCAAGGATATGTTACGGGCGTGTGCTATCGATTTCAGTGGTAACTGGGACGTGCATTTGTCGTTGGTCGAGTTTGCGTACAATAATAGCTATCACGCCACGATTAAGATGGCTCCATTTGATGCACTATATGGGCGCAAGTGCCTGACCCCAGTGTGTTGGGGCGAGGTCGGTGAGCGACCTATCAGTGGGCCAGAGCTACTTCGGGAGACTAGTGACAAGGTGGCTGTGATCAGGTAGCATATGAGGGTCGCCCAGAGCCGTCAGAAGAGCTATGTCGATCGCCGTTTAAAAGAGCTAGAGCTCAGCGTTGGGGATCGGGTTATGCTTAAGGTGTCGCCGTGGAAAGGGGTTATCCGGTTCAGACATCATGGGAAGTAGAGTCCGCGGTATATTGGGCCATTCGATATTGTTGAGAGAGTCCGGGATCAGGCCTATCGATTGCGATTGCCTTCAGAGTTGGCCGGTGTGCACGATACCTTTCACGTAAGTCATCTCCGGAAGTGTCTGACTGCAGATGACCAGTATGTGCCCTTATCTGAGATTACGGTCGATGATCAGCTGCGATATGTGGAGCAGCCCGAGACCGTTACCGACCGAAAGATCAAGAAGCTGAGAAATAAAGAGATTGCCTTGGTACTCGTTCAGTGGAGACACCATAAGGGTACCAACGCTACCTAGGAGCCCGAGTCAAAAATGTGATCGAAATATCCTCACCTATTCTAGAGTTCGAGTTAGATTCCGGGACGGAATCTCTTAAAGAGGGGAGGATTTGTAACATCCGTTATTTCGACCTGGTACGTGGAATTATTTTAGTGGATAAATATTCTATTAATATTGGGTTGGTCCAATTATATCCCGTTTCGTGGATTGATACGTGTCGGGATTGGGCTTGCGTGTCATCGGGTTATAATTTTAATGAACGAATTATATTTTTGAGATCGCGGGATTAAATGGGTTAAATGGGCATAAATAGTGAAAATGTGATATCGGGTTTGGGACCGGCCTAAAATAGAAACGCACATATATGCTTATCCCTTTTCCTTTTTATCCATTTTGAGATAACCTAAAAGTGTGAAGTGTGTGTGCTTGTGTGGAGATAGCTTCAAATTGATTGTGTGAATTGGGTTTTGGCTTCATCTTCTTCTTCCTTGTGTGCT
Source organism: Centrapalus pauciflorus (assembly GCA_020465985.1). Taxonomy (NCBI): domain Eukaryota; kingdom Viridiplantae; phylum Streptophyta; class Magnoliopsida; order Asterales; family Asteraceae; genus Centrapalus; species Centrapalus pauciflorus. Next base: position 98,222 of record JAANYP010001454.1, on the reverse strand, counting down.
CTTGAGCTTCAAAAGGGAAAGATTCCATGAATTAGCCTATAATCTCTTGTTATATGATATGAATTGGTAAAGGTTGGTTATGAGGCTATAAAGGGGTTATTTTGCACTGAATTTGTATGGTTATTTGATGCTGAAATCATGTGTAAAGGAGTTTTGATACTCCTGGCTGAAGCTAAAAATCGCAGGGCAGGATGCAGGGTTTCGCGGTGTCGCGGCGCGACTAACAGCCTGCAGGAGAAATCCGAGTTTTGTCTTTCAAAGGGGACTTGGGTCGGAATAGTGTCGGGTTTCTTTAGGATGGTTCGGGTTGGGTTTTGTTTGGGTTTGGGGTCTCATTGGGATTCCTTTGAGTCGAGTTTGGGTCGGGCTTCGGGTATTAATCGGGTTTCGATTCCGTGGGGTTGTCGGGTTTGAATTGAGTCCGGATTGTTGTAATCATGTGATTGATACTATTCGGGAATTGTGTTTAATCATTGGGAAATCCGTGTAATTACGAGGACTAGCGGATCTCGAGCCGGATTCGATCAGAGCATTCAGACTTCGGGAAATCAGTCAGGTGAGTACTCGAGTCGTTTTCTAAACGCGCGCCATCTTTTACGTTATAGTTGTGTAGCTATATTGTGCGTGTTTATATATGTGAGACAGGGACGTGAACCTCAGGTATATTTTATTCCTTATACGTGTTATGTATGAGATGTTAGATCGATTCCAAGGGTCCGTGATGTGTTCCATACGGACGGTGAGTCGCGAAAGGGATCGCGCGGGTTGACTGTCTCTAACAGTCCTTGGGGCGTATATATACGGTAGGGCCTGTAGCCGGGTCGCTCCTGTGCTACAGGGTTATTGCTGCTCACTGTTGTGTGCGGTGTGTCGGCCGGGGAAGGGTCCCCACAGGGCTCGTGTACTACTCCGATCTCTTACTTGTGCTTCATACCTGAAATGCGTGCGGGGCAATAGGGACAGGGACAGTGTCAACCCTCGTGTGCTCACGGGCTTTATAGCTCATGTATTCGAGTCTAACATGTTCAGGGAATCAGAAGGGATCTCAGCCTTAGCCGAGATAGATTCGAGGTTGATTGAAGATCCCTAATAGTTTTCAGATTGTATAGAACTCTTGTAATAGTTGTTTTCGGAACAGTGTATCCAGTTATCCGGATTGTTATGTTTAGTTAATCTGGGATTTCAACTGTATTGACTGTGTTAGACTTATTGTATAAAGTTTTAAATTTGCCGTAATCTGCATACTCCTATGACATGTGTGTTATAGATCCGTTGCGTTATTGCCACTTATGATTTTATATTGACGTGGCATTTCCGGGATCGGGATGGGTGTTACAGAATATGTTGTTGTTTCATCATGCTGTTCTCAGGTGTTGTGGATGAAGAGCCAACTACGAGACTACAGGTTTACACCACAGAAGATTTCGATATATTGTGATTCTCATAGCGCAATTGCTATAGCATCAAATCCTGTGCAACACTCAAAAACAAAACACATCGACATCCGGTATCAGTTTATTAAGGATCATGTTGAAAATGGTAATATAGAATTATACTTTGTTCCTGCTGAATATCAACTAGCTGATTTGTTTACCAAAGCATTAGATGAAAAAAGGTTTAATTTTTTGGTATACAAGTTAGGTATGTTAAATAATTAGATTTAATAATTCAGTAGTTACAAATTATAATTTTAAATTTTCATTTTTTATTTTGATCATCATTTGATGATTAAATTCATGAATTTTAAAACTTTAAATTTTTAGGAATTTAACTGATCTGGATTGTCATGTGCAGGGCGAGCAGAAAATAATTTTATCTGATTTTGAGAAAATCTGATAAATTTTATCTGATATTTTGTAGGGAGAGCTGACTTGAAAAATAGTATATACATCTGAGGGGGAGCTACATTCCAAACTTCAAGGGGGAGCATTTTATGTTTTACAATTTTTTTTTGTTTTTGTTAAATTTGGTTTGATTTTAGCTAAAAAAAATTTTCTTTGTGTTTTTTGTTTGTGTTTGTTTTAAATTTTCTTTATTATTTTCTTTTTCTGTGATTGTAGTTATTTTTTTTGTGTAATCAATTTCTTTGTTTTCTATTAAATTTGTTTACTTTTCCTTTGTTTTAATTTTTTTTAGTTTTATATTTTTTGAAGAAAATATGGGTTTGTGATAAATGGGCTTAAGTAGAATTGAATACGTGGGCCGGGAATCTTAATTTGAATTTTTTTTTTAAAAATTTTCAACTATAAAGTTGAATTTCAAAATTCATTTCAAACTTTTCGAAACCACTATTCACCGTCTCCTTTACAAACCATTCTTCATCACTAAGAAACTTCAAAAAAACTCTCAGCTGGCGTTTGGTTTGGAGTTTTTCAACAACTCACTTAGGATTTGGATTTAGAAATCCTTCTGTTTCATTTTTGGATAAAAAATAAAAAAATAGGATTTTGCTTCATTTAGCATTTCATATTCCCCACTTCTCCTCATTTCATAATCCACCAATCCCCTAATTATTTTAAAATCCTATCATTTAAGAATCCATCATTTTAAATTCATGCAATCCAAACGACACCTCAAATCATCGATTATCTCAAAGTAAAAAGCAACAATTTGTGAGTTTTTCTTCTGTTTCAGTATTAGACAGTTCTTTTTTTTTAGTCTTGTAATTTTTTTTGAGTATAATTGTTATGTCTGTATGTGTTTGTATGAATGCAAAACCGTGTTAATGGGTTTTACGGATTTGTGGTTGGTAATCTAAAATTAAGAGTGTGTTGGTTTGCGGTTAATCATTCTGAACTTGAATCTTAAATTTCATAGTTCAATTTAACACACACTAACAGAAATTTGAATTTTTAGTTCAAATTATTTCGAGTTCATAGTTTTCTGAATTTTGGATTTTTAACAACCATGTTGTTGTTTTTAAATAAAGTTCAGTAAACAAAAGTTGTTTGAAATTTATTTTCGAGTAGGGGTCAATTTCTAAATCAATGAGAAAGTCATTGGAATCAAAATTTTGAAAATCAGAGTATAAGGACTTGAAAATATTTTGAAAGAACATATTCTCGATTGAAAGTATAATCGAGAATAAAATTAGTTTCATTCGAGTTGGATGACACATTACTCGAGAAATGTGTTGTTTAATTCGAGTTGGTTACTTAGTCAATCGAGAATCTTCAAGAATTAATCGAGTTGAACTTATATTGTATTCGAGTTCATTCTAAGTGACATTCGAGTTGGCATAAGTTTCATTTTCCATTCGAGTCTTTTTGAACATCATTCGAGTTGGTTTTATTCGAGAAATTTAATTGATGTTCGAGTTGTCTTACATCAGGGACTTGGAAAATTTTAAATCCCATTCTCGATAAGTTTTTCAATTGAGAAAGTTTCATATTCATTCGAGTTGAGTGGTGCATTAATCGAGAATTTTCTATTTTCATTAGAGTTGGGTTTTAGACTCATTCGAGATTCATTCAATGTCATTTGAGTTTGTACAAAGACTTATTCGAGATTCTTTAAATGTCATTCGAGTTTGTAAAAAGACTTATTCGAGATTCATTTTATGACATTCGAGTTTAATCAAGTGTCATTCGAGATGTGTTACGAGTCATCCGAGATTTGTTCCAATTTTTTTTTCTAAGTGTTGGGATTTCAATTTTTTTTAAGAAAAATGTAACATTTTTTCAAGAAATTGTTTAAAGTTGAGATAAAGGCGTTGAGACGATCCCTATGCTGAAAGGATGGACTTCAGTATCTAAGGAGAAGATTAAAAGATTTCAATTCACTGCCTAAAGTTGAGATAAAGGCGTTAGCGTGGAAAGAGCTAGTTAATATCGGAGACGATCCCTATGCTGAAATAATTGCCAAGATTATCAGAAGGAAATGGAGGTCTAGGAAATTTGAAAGGCTAAACCCACGAATAGGCAAAAGAGTTATGGACCATACAAGATTGATCCTCTAACTGGTAGGCCATGGATGAAAATTCATTACAAGCCAGTTAGATGCTTAAAGAAAGTCCCTCTGAAGCCTATGCCACAAAATGTGTTGAGAAACCTCAACTGGTGGTATGTTGAAAGTGAGACAGATGAAGCAGTAACGGAAGACCTCGAAGAAAAGGTGATTCTAAGAGTGTATGATCCGTTGCACCTGGTCAACCTGTCCAAAGATGATCTTCATGTACTTCATATCCATAAAATCTCGTGTGATGCGCATATGGAGTCCGAAGCGAAAAAGTATCCGAATGTAGTCAAGGTTTGTGTAGAACAGGGTATTTATGCAGGAAGCATCTTGAATAGACCTTAGTACTTAGTCAAAATGTAAATAATTAGAAGCTATAACTAAGGAGGAGTCTGTTAGTACATCCTGTGTGACGATAACAGTCTAAGTTTAGATAGCATTTTCTGTAAGTAAATCTACTTGATATTAGATATTAACAAGTGTTTGATATATGTTTAATTATGTATGTTTGATATTGATTGTTTGTATGTTTGAACTTGGTGTAATGTCTTACAAGAAGTTCAAACATAAAGTTCAAAGATAAATTCAAACATAAGATAAAACATAAGTTCAAACATAAGTTTGAAAGGTGAAGTTCGAATTTAGGCAAAATTCGAATTTGTTATAGAGGACAAAATCGAATAGGCCTTGGGCCAGATTTGAATTTGTCCTAGACAAACTCGAATCTGTCATTATAATTGAGGGTTAATTCGATTAATTATCAGACTTTGCAGAATTTCAGAGAGTGATTAAGGAAAGGCGATCTCGAACTTGCAAGCTTTCAGAGAGTTGTTTCAGAGAGAATCATTGTGTAGAGGCGTTCAAGGTTGTTCGCCTATCACCGTGGTAGTCTCCGTGTTCCGGTGTGCGTGATCTTACCGTCAAGCCGCTAACGAGGATTCCGCCCTCGTTGGAAGGTGTCGCGTCGAGATAGATCCGTAGAGTCAAGACCTTTCAAAAGAAATTGTGCTGGCCAAGACTACAAATAGGTCAAGGAAATTTGTTCCTTTACAAAGGTTTATTCAAATCTTAATCCGAGGCATTCTCAGGGCAAATGAAAATAAACCAAATAGATCAAACTCTCAAAGATGCTCTGGTTATGTAATGATGAGCCTACATGAAGTACCTGATTCTCCGAATGCCAACTTCATGCCGATACCGGAAGCATTGTTAAAGTATGCAGATCAGGAAAGTGAGAATGTGAGGCTGTACCGAATAGATCACGCTCCCATAGAGACCCAAGAACCGGGTTCTCTAAACCAAGGAGTTGTAGGACGAGAGGAACTTCAGCAAGGGGCTGAAGTTCAGGGAAGCCTTCAAGTGTCTGAGGGAGAAGCGGGTGATGTAAGGGGTGGTGAGGGAGATGTGAGTAGTTCTGACTCTCAACGCACATTATCAAATATTAATGAGGGAGCAGCTGAGGGTGATGATGATGATAATGATGATGATGAAGGTGGTCCAGCTCATGATGAGGGAGGAGCTGTTCTAATGGATATTGTGAGTATAGCTCAACAGAGTGTGAGGGATGCTCAAAGCCTAGAAAGCCGGGAAATAGCCACAATTGCTGTTAGCTCCCAACAGGGAGTTAGCATTAAAGAAGTCAGTATCCCACTGACGAGTGCACACCCCCCATCCACTCAGTCTCCTCTCAATAGGAGACTGTTTCAATTGAACACCGGGAACAAGCTCATATGCTATCCGATAATCCTTTGGATTTGATGGATATTGAATTTAGTACACATCTGCCCGAGTGTACGACTTCATTTTAATTACAAAGTCTAGAACCGATACACACTAGGACACTTGCGTCTACTTCATTCGTTGAAGTAAGTGCAGTTGAACTTGGTGTCACTGCCGGAACAACCTCAGTCACGGAAGCATTAGTTGCTCCGTCACTTGAAGAGGTTGGAAGACCAGTAAGAGCCACAACTTTGCCAACTCTGAGCACTGGCCACACAGAGGTTCTTTTTACAAGTTCCACTGTTGTGTCAACTGGAATTCTTAGTGACCCAGTAGTTACTCTTTTCCCGTTCGTCACTGAAACAACCTTAAGTCAAGCATTAAATGCTGCTGTTACTGGAGTGAACAATTATGTTTCTGCTCAACTATCAGAGTTGATGGCTCAAATGAATGATATTCATAAATTTTTAAAAGGAAAATTAGTAGCAGAGGAGTCAATGAAGCAACCAGATCCTAATCAAGCTATTGAAGAGCTGAGGGACTTGGTGTTTGAGCAGTTTGATGAGATGAGAGAGAGGATGATAGGGTTAGAGAGTACGGTGATTATTGCCTTGGGCAATTTATCTGAACGTGTGGCAGCAGTGGAACAGACTTGCAAGGCTAATGCTTCTGCACCTAAACGAAAACATGTGAGCATGACGATGACTCCGATGATGCTCCTTATGAAGGGGAGAAGAGGAGGAAGCTTGATGAGCCGACACCGGGACTATTAATGATTACTTATCTAGTGAAAGAATCTGAAGGTCAAGAGAAAGTAGAGGCGGGAAGCACAAAAGAACATGCTGATGTTCAAGAAGGACAGGAATTGATTCTTTATGAAGATGTTCCTGTTCCATTGAACATACAGTCAGAGTTATACAATTTTGATTAATATGGAGAGTCTGATGAACATGAACAAGAAAAAGCATTACTGATTGAAGATGTTGTTGAGATAGAAGAATCTGAGAATATGATGTTATAGAGCTAACAGATGTTGCTGTAAGAGCTGAGAGAATAGAAGAGGAAGAAGTGTTGGTTTAAGAAATCTCAAAAGCTGATACCTATACCAACGGTTGAAAAGCCTGAGGTTACAGTACAAGTAAAAGAAGAAGAGATAGAGCCATTTCCTGTTGAAGGTTTTGTTCCTCCTATTATGAAAGAAGTGAATGAATTTTAGGTAATGGAAAGATTTTTTGATGTGCTAGCGGATGAGACTCAAAAACAACATCAATTGATTTTTGAAGTTCAAAGATTAGTTCAGAAAGAGATTGATGATATGTTGTGTCTTTTAAACGAAGAAGAAGTTAGAAGGAAAAAGAAAAAAGGTCTGGAGCTCACATTTAAGAAATCGGCTGAATACATTAGAAAAAAGAATAAACTGTCGTATCTTGAAGACCATCTGGAGAAAAAGATTTACTGTAAGAAGCAACGTCCTTGTACATTTCTTAAGTTGCTTAGAGTGTTGGAGCCAAAAAGACCTAATCTGGTGAATTATGCAAGTTTTCTTCAAAACAAGGCTTAATGTGCTGACAAAGTTAGAAGTGAGTTCCCGATAGTGGATCTAATTAAGATTGAAAAGGATAGATTCGTTAAGATCTTTTATCCTACCTTCACTGTTACAAGATCGGATGGGAATACATACACTTTCACAGAAGCTGATATGTATTGGATGAACTTGGTAGACATTGAAGATCTGTTTGATGAATTGTGTAGAAACAAAAGAAATGAGCATTGCAGATTTGTTTTGAAGACTTTGTTTCACTTCATGCATATAAAGCTCGTTCTTATGTCTATTCAAGATCTTCAAATTGGTGTTGAAAGGGGTATAAGGAAAATAAATGTGACTCCGCCAAATAGAGAAATGAAGTTTGCTGGGGAGCTGAAAGAGTTTCAAGTTATCATGGTCAAGCGTCCAGTTGTGATGTACAAAGACAAAAATCAAAAGCTGAGAGCTATGAGGACCATTGAATTGAACAAGTTTTGTGATGGAACTCTCCAGAAGGTTTTGAGTGGGCTTAAAGGAAAGTTGGTTGCTGATCAGAAAAGAAAAACAAAGAAAGGAGCCCTCAGTACTAATGATAAGTAGCTTATAGTTGAAGTCATATCAAAGAAAAAGTGGAGGCTCGCAAACAGAAAGAGTGTGAGAAATTTTGAGATGAAGCTGCGGCTTACAAGGTAAAGACTTTGCTTATCTTATCAAAGGGGGAGATTGTTGGAATATTATTTTGTTGATGAAAAACAAAGTCTAGGGTTTATTTTGTAAATTGTTCAAAGTTGTAAATAATATAAATAGGTAGTTGACTTTGTAATAGAAATCAGATCTGACATTCTCTTTTGTACGCACGGAATTCCAGAGAAAGAATTAAGGCTACCGTGCAAGTTCATATCATTTTCATCTGTAATCGAATCTGTGATTAATACAATCATTTGGTTAGTGATCTTGATCTTGTTCTTTATTAATTGAATTGATTGTTGATTGATATATAGGATTCTTAATTCACAGAAGCCTCTGGAGCCTTGCATTTGTCCTGACCTTCTCCTCCTCCTGTCCCCAATGACCCAGGCTCCCCCTGAAGCTCAGCTTGCTGAGCAGTCTCACGTGGAAGATCTGCTAGCTCACTGTCTTTTTGCGTGTTGGGGTCACCTCCTTCATCATCGTCTCTTCTTTGGAGTCTCCTAAGCTCATCTTCTCTGCAGCTGCTCTCCCCCTGAGCTTGTAGATCTTTCATAATTTGCTCAACAAGGGTCTGTAGAGTCAGAATATGCGACTGTTGAGCTGACAATGTTTGTTGTTGATCAGCCACTTTAGTTTGCAGCTGTGCATTTTCTTGCTCATGTCTTGAGTTGTGCTGTTGTAACTCGTTGACGGCTTGAGATTGTTGAAAGATTTGGACTGTCTAGAAGTCTACTTTGCTTTTCAGCTTTGTGAATCGCTAATTTTCAATTAATGGAGTGGAAGTGCATGGAATGGAAGCAGATGTGGATGGAGCGGTGGTTGCGATAGCTGAAGTAGACGGAGCTCCCTGATCTGTGTGTTGTCGCTTTGATCGTTGATGAGTAGCAATAGTTGCTTCCTCTTCAATTACAAAATCAGCGTCTCCATCCTCTTCATCACGAAGTACAGGACGTGACATCTTCCTCCTGCTAATAACAACTCTGGATCCATATCTCCCGATAGTGACTGCTGGATCTTCAGCTTCAGACCTCTTCTGAGCTCGATTCTGATTCAATTTCAGAGGCGGTCTCTACTTGACCTTCAACCTCTTCATGAGCCTCTATTCCTGCTCTACCTTCTGTATCATCTGCTGGAGGCTAATATTCGTCAATCTCTCTGAATATGCCATACAAGTTGTGGGTTCCAAAATATCTTGAACAAGCTGTTCAGCTATAATCTCTTGGGCAGCGGCTCCTTGTTCCCAAATCTCTTCCAACGCATGTTCCCTTTGGTCAAGCTGAGGTGCCGAAGTTGATGGCCCACCAGCCTTTGTAGAAGATCGGGAGCGGGGAATAGTTCGAGCAATCGGAGTGCGTCTAGCCGGTGCTGGCTGCTGTTGAGGTTGCTGCTGCTACGGTTGTTATTAGGGTGCTTCACCAATCCAGTCATCCCCTTCGAGAGCAACAAAATCTGGATCTATAATGGCAACAAAAAGAGGAGCCACATGTGGCCTGACTTGCTCAGCCCTTCGAGCATTGTGGGTCTGGCAGTCGGCAAATATCCGTTTATCTATGATGCCAACGCCAGCTTGCTCATGCAGCTGTGGCAGATCTGGCAAGAAATGGCGAATGGTCATCATTATGAAGCGAAGACACATTAGAAACCTTTCTCTTGTGGGAGCAGAAATCTGATGAACAACCTCCCCGAAGAACATTTTCGAGAAGCTGAATTGCTTATTGTATATGAGAGAGATCATTGCAGACTGCAGCTTTGACACCACTGTGTCGAACCCTGCTTTCTTCGGCGCAAAGCACACCATGATCACGTGTACCAAATACCTCCACTGGCCAATGACGCCGCTCTTCACATAGGACGCCTTGGTTATGTCCTGAGCATAACCCATTCTGAGAAATGCAAATTGCCTTATTGGCATCGGAAAGTCAGTCGTGCCTACTTCTTATTCCACTGTCCCCAACTGCAAAATTTGTCGCAAAAGATCCGTAGAAAAGGCTATCGGACGTCCACCTACTCTAGTGCGCAACACTGTAGGAGTAACTTCGCGGTCCACTTGAAGATGTTGCCAAAATTGCCTTACGTATGTGAGAACTATCGGAAGATTGTGCGTCAGCGCAAACGACACCCTTGACTGTGTCAAAAATTCGATCATCTGACGGTACGGTTGAGCCTTCGGAAGCTGGAGATCGACATTCATTACCATATTGTGCTTATTAAAAAATGCGCGGTCTCCCATATCTGCACACAAAGTCACAAGAAAGTTAGATATTAATTTAAAATCAAATTTGTACTAGTACAAAATATGTCTTCCGTCACGTTAAAAAACAGTGGCCATAGACCTTTGGCCACAGTTTTATTTTTCATTCAAATCGTGACCAAAGGTCGCATCACTTTTGGTACATTATGGCTACATTTAATATTCGTGACTAAATCACATGTAAAACCGTGGCCATAGCATAAAACCGTGGCTATATGGTAACAATTTCTATATAGTTGTGGTCTATATTTTTTAGTAACCGTGACCATAAAATACTTTTAGTCACAATTTGTTTTAACATCATGACAGTTGGATACATTCAGACACACAAAAACAATTGATCAGTGGCGTTAACATTCTTACGGACACGTATAAACAAATAAACCGTGGCCACCTAGTATATTTAAAGACGCACAAATATTTAATCGTGACCATTGGGTAAATTTATACACACATAATCAGTTAAACCTTAACTATTTGAGATATTTAAACACACCACATGAATGAAACCGTGACAATTGGTAATATTTTAACGCACATAAACTATTAAGTGGTGTGACCATTGGTATATTTAGACATGCATAAACAATTAAACCGTGACCGTAAGGTACACTTAGACACACATAATTTATTAAAATGTGACGATTGATTGCAATTGGACATACATAAAGTATTAAACCGTGACAATTGATACATTTTGACACACAAAAATAATTACACCGTGACCATACCATTATTTTAGTCACATAATAATTCGTTTATTCATGACAATTGCTTACTTTTAGACACATATAATAAACAATACCGTGACCATAAAGTGTTTATAGTTACTTATTTATTCCTAATCGTGGCAATTGGTAACTTTTAGACACATGCAACAATACAATTTGTGACCATTAAATACTTTTTTTAACAGCAAACTATCCTACTCCTACTCCTAAATACTCATTTACCACCAGACTTACTTTCACCACCTAAATATCAACTTGTCTCCGACGGGAGTCGAACCCGTGACCTCTCACTTGTATCTCCACCCTCTTACCGCCAGGCCAAAGGCCCTTTGGTGACCATCAAATACTTGTTGTCATATTATATTTCTTTTAGAATCACTATGTTCGTTTTAGACACGTGTAAAAAATTAAACCGTGACAATAAGTTACTTACAGCCACATGTGTTTTCTTTTATCGTTATTGTTGTTTACTTTTAGACACACATAACATTTATAATAGTGACCGTAAAATATTTTGTAGTATCATGTTGTTTCGTAAACGGTGATCGTTGATTCCTTTTAGTCATACAAAATAAAATAAAGTGTGACCATAAAATACATATACTCACATTCTTTTCCTTTAATTATTACAATTAATTACTTTTAGCCACATATATTAAAATAAGACGTAACCATAAACTATTTGTAGTCATGGTTTGGTTCCTTTATCGTGATTAATATTTAGTTTTTGACACATATAAGACATTTAATCATTACCATAAAATATTTATACTGACACGTTGTTTTTTAAACTGTGAGAATTGATAACTGTAACCATACAAAACAAACTAAATTATGACCATAAAAAACTTATAGCTACACTTTGCCTCTTTTATTATGACAATTAATTACTTTTAGTCACCTAAAATAAAATAAGACATGACCATAAACTTCTTGTAGTCATGGTTGTTTTCTTTATCATAAATTAATGTTTACTTGTTGACACATATAAGACATTTAACCATGACCACAAAAATACTAATAGTGATAAGTTTTTTCTTAAACTCTGACAATTAATAACCCTTAACCACACAAAACTAACTAAATCGTGACCATAAAGTAGTTATAGCCACATTTTGCTGCTTTTATTATGACAATTAATAACATTTAGCAACTGATAAAAAAATAAGTCGTGACCATAAACTACTTGTAGTCACGATATTTTTTCTTTTATCATGGTTACTGTTTAGTTTTTGACACACATAACACAATTTACCATGACCACAAAATACTCATATTAACAAGTTTTTTATTAACTATGACAATTGATAACCTTTAACCACACAACACAAAATAAATTGTGACCATAAAATACTTATAAATACATTTTTGTTCTTTTATCACGGTTAATGTTTAGTTTCAGACATAAGAATATATTAAACAGTGACGATAAAATACTTATAGGGACATTTTTTTTCACTTAAACCATGACCACCGATTACTTTTAGTCACACAAACCAATTCTTCGTGTGACCATAAAGTACTTATAGTCACTGTTTTTTTCTTTTATCATGAAAACTATTACTTATACACACTAATAAGAAATAAACTAAACCATGATCATTAGAAAAATATAGTCACAACATTTTTTTGTCATGACTATTGTTTATTTTTAGTTACATAAAAACAATAAACCGTCACCTTTAAATATTAATAGTCACAAATTTGCTTAATCCATGACAAAAAAACCCCTTATATTGATTTTTTTAATGTGAGATTGATAGCTTTTAGTCACAAAACAAAGTAAATCATGATTTGAATGTACTTATAATCATATCTTTTTCATTTTACTATTACTATTGTTTACATTTAGACACACATAAAAACTTAATCAGTCACCTTTAAATATTAATAGTCACATGCTTGTGTGTCTTAAACTGTGACCGAAACATAATTATGGTGACATGTTTTTTTTCCTTAAACCGTGATCATTAAATACTTTTATACACATAAAAGAAATTAAATCGTACCACAAAAAATACTTAGTCACATTTTTCTCTTTCATCGTGAATATAAAATACTTTTACACACACATAAGAAACTAAACCGTGACTATAAAATACTTATAGTCACAATAATTTTCTTATTTCATGACAATTGTTTACTTTTGGACACACTTAATGAACTCAATCATGACCATTAAACACTTATAGTCACAATGTTTTTCTTTTACCCTACGTGGCTAACGAACTCCACCCTTTGGTCACACAAAGCGATTTCGTGACCATATAAGTTAGCCTTCTGTCACAGCTTTTTCATGTGACTAATTCCCCCATATAATTTAGACTCATACAATTAGACTTCTGGGTGTTCCTTTGGTCACCGAAAGAGATTTCCGTGACCATATACATATTTATCGTCACAGTTAATAACCATCACAAGATTATTATAGACATCAAACAAATAACTGTGACAAACGATGACATTTGGTAACAATGTGGCAACCGTGACAAGTCTTTGTCACGATACGTATGTAAAACCGTGGCTTAAGGTTTGAATGTGATTTGCAATGGTCACAGTTATTGAGACATATTGTGGCTATCATAATAATGTAAGATCATATATGACCCTTTAGTCACGTCAATAACAAAAACTGTGGCTAGACAGTTTGGACAAAACCGTGACCATATGTAATTTTTGTACTAATGTATATTCGAACTTGTATAACTTCGAACTTGATTAAGTTCGAAGTTGAACACATTTGAACAATTCGAGACTTTAAAACATTCGAACTTAATTAAGTTCGAGAGACCCATTGAACATGTTTGACTTGTAACTTATAGATATTTCAACAAGTTCGAACTTCTGACAAGTTCGAACTTGAAGAACAAGTTCGAAGTCGGTCACTTTCAACCTTAAAATCATGATTTTAACCCTATTTGACTTAATTAACAGTGTAATCTAGTCCTATTAGGTTCTAATCAATGTTATGTATGATTAATTTTGAGTTTTTGCTTTTAAAACTTGTGATTTGTTCACACAACCTGATCAACAGGCTGTTGATGAAAGGGAAGAAATGTCTGAAGAGGAAGACTGTGAAGATCTTGCTGAACTAGATGATGAGCAAATGATTGCAATGCTTGTCAAGAAGTTCAACAAGAAGAGGTTTGGTGGAAGAATGCTGCAGAGGAAGTCAAGTGCAATCAAAAAGAAGACATTCGACAAAACTAAGGCTAAGTGCTTTAAATGTGGCAAAACTGGCCATATAGCTGTTGACTGTGTGTCTAAAGCTGTTGGTCAGTCATCCAAACCATCAAGACAAACAGAGACGATGGCTACAGGGTTAAGTACCTTAAGGTCATGGCTAAGCTGTAGAAGTTGGAAGACTCAGTGGCTTCCAACAAGCAAAAGGGACTCATGGCTGAGACATGTGATTTGGAGGAATCTGACTCATCTTCAGATAAAGAAGATAACAACTGTCTGATGGGCAACACTGATGTCTCATCAACAAGCAACTTCAAACAAGACCTGGCTGAAGCTGAAGCCTTCAGCAGCTTAGAGAATTGGAATCCAACAATGATGTACAAGGTACAAAACTTTATGGCTTACAGTTCTGATGAAAAAGTCAAAATGTTTGAATATATGCTTGTTGATTTAAAAGCTGCTATTGAGAAGCACAATGTTTTGTTGTCTGAAAGCTCCAAGCTAAAAACTGATCTTGAAATAAAAACTAGTAAACTGGACAGTTTCCATAAGTTGGAAACTGAACTTGATGAATTAAAACACATCAATTCCATTTTACTAGAAGAAAAGAGAGAAACAGACATAAAACATGCAAAGCTTCAAAAGATTGTTGACTCTTGGTTCCAATCTGCACAAAAGGTCAGCCATTGTATCAGTCAACAGAACCCTGCTCAAATCCAAGCCTATCTTGGAGGGGATCTTGACAAAGCAGCTTCAATTGTTGAGATAAATATTCTGAAAAATGACTTATCCACTCTTGATGAGCTTCCAAGCACTTTCATCCAGAAAGTGAATGGTAAGCTAGTCTCAACAAACAGGTTTGTCAGGCCTCAAAACACTGACAGCTTGTGTGAAAAAGCTTCAAAAGATGATGATGGAATGTGTTCTCCATCAAATCAGTCTGCTAAGTGCTCAGCTGGTTCACACAAGCAAAAGAAAGGAAAACAAGATCAAGCTGCAGCTATAGACTCTAAACCTGTTGACAAGACAGGCTCTGGGTCTAAGGCTGATGGCAAGAGACCTGTTAATCCTTTTGATGTTGACCATTTTGAGAAAAAGTTTTCAAAAGGAAAGTAGCCTGCTTTCAACAGGGGTAAGTCTCATGTTGAAAGTAAATCTGCTGTGATTTCAAATAAGTTTTTAAATCATAGTGGAAAATTGGTTATAAATGAAGGTAAGTCTTTCAAAACCAAAAGAAGTGATTACGTTGATAGGCAACATCCATCACATCTCGGTAAGGGCAAAGGCAAAGCCATTGCTCAACCTGAGAAATTTGGGAATAAGTTTCCCAAACTTGTGGAAGGTCAAAGGCCAATCAAACTTCTTGTATTTGATATCTGTCCTCCTAAAAAGAGGAAAGAAGATACAGGCAAAGCTGTTGCCATTGTGCCTTCCACCCAAACTATTGATTCTTCTAAAAACAGTAATAAGTTTGTTAAACCTGCTGACAGGATCAACAAAAATAATTCAGAATATGTTTCTGGAGGTTATTCTTCTAAAAAGGCTAAAAAGAGAAAATGCTATAAGTGTGGGAAGAAGATACATATGGCCAAAGACTGTCCTGAAACTGAGGACATGAGGCTTGTTGACTCTGCTAGTTCCATCATTGCAATAACTAGCAGTGTTGGAAGTAACATAGTCAATGAGGATGGTATCCAAGCTGATAAAATCCAAATAGAAAATATTAGTGTGGATATCACTGGTCCATCAACAAATGTTGATGAAGTAGGAGAACTCATCCTTATGATGAGTTCCTCTAAAAATAACTAATATTTTCCTATGACACTCTGCAAGACAAACAACCATCCCAGGTTTGGTACTTGGACAGTGGCTGCTCAGGACATATGACAGGTTATAAGGACCTGCTGAGTGATCTCAGACCTGAAAAAAGGCCAAAAGTCACATTTGATAACAATGTACAGGGATCCACATAAAGATATGGAACTCTTCAAGTTGGTGCTGCTGTATTCAAAAGGGTAGCCTATGTGTCTGGGCTAAAACATAATCTTGTAAGCATACGTCAATTGTGTGATGCAGGCTACAAGGTTAACTTTGATGAGCACCTGGGTTACATATTGGATCCCCAAGGCAAATTTGTGTTGTGTGCACAACGGAAGAAAGGTATATATGTTGTGGACATGAAATCTGCTGATCCCACAACTGAAACCTGCTTTATCTCAAGAAACAATGCAGACCTGAACTGGTTATGGCACAAAAGGCTATCACACCTAAACTTCAAGAATATCAACAAACTCTGTAAGAAAGAGTTGGTAACAGGTTTGCCTTCTATAACCTTTGTTAAGGATAAACTTTGCACAGCTTGTGAGAAAGCCAAGCAGAGAAAAACATCTTTTAAATCTAAGCACAATTTCTCTATTGATACTCCTCTCTTCTTAATCCACATGGACTTGTTTGGACCAGTCAGTGTCCCAAGTCTAGGAGGTAGAAGATACACTCTAGTAATGGTTGATGAGTTCTCCAGGTTTACATGGGTGATCATTCTGAAGATCAAAGGAGAGGCTGCTAGAGAAATCATTGGATTTATCAAGAAGATGGAAATGCTGAACTCTGCTCAAGTTAAGCAGCTTAGAAATGATCATGGTACTGAATTCAGAAACAGTACTCTTGAGGACTTCTGTGAAGAGAGAGGGATCTCACAAAACTTTTTAGCAGTAAGAACTCAACAACAAAATGGAGTTGCTGAAAGGAGAAACAGAACTCTCACTGAAGCTGCTAGAACCATGTTGTGTGCATCAGGTTTACCTTAATCATTCTGGGCTGAAGCTGTCAACACTGTCTGCTTCACTCAAAACAGATCCTTGGTGGTGAAAAGGTTCAACAAGACTCCCTATGAGTTAATCAAATGGAGAAGGCCAAATATTAGCGATTTCCATGTGTTTGGATGTCCCTGCTTCATTCTGAATCAAAGGGATCAGTTGGCAAAATTTGAACCCAAAGCTGATG
Organism: Centrapalus pauciflorus; assembly: GCA_020465985.1. Taxonomy (NCBI): domain Eukaryota; kingdom Viridiplantae; phylum Streptophyta; class Magnoliopsida; order Asterales; family Asteraceae; genus Centrapalus; species Centrapalus pauciflorus. Next base: position 81,166 of record JAANYP010001454.1, on the reverse strand, counting down.
AAGGTGTATTTGTTGGATATTCTGCTATCTCTAAAGCCTACAGAGTATACAACAACAAAAGAAAGGTGATAGATGAATCTATCAATGTCACCTTTGAAGAGTCAAGGAGTGCTTCTACCAAAGCTGTTCCTAAATCAGTTTCAGCAGAGTTCAGTTTTGATGATCTCAAGCATTCCATTCATGAAGAAAAGGACTCAAAAGCTTCCACTATATCTAGAGTGGAACCTATTAATCATGATGGACATGATAATGACTATGTTGATACACCCTGTGTGAATAAGTGTACTGACGTAATTACAACATCATTTCCTGAACCAATCAATGCTGATTTTCCTAGATCCTCTGCTGATATGTTCAACAATGGAGTCATGCTCAACAAGTGAACAGGGTCAAGACATCAGTGTGTCTAAAAATCTTAAAAGCTGCTCAACAGGACCTGTTGAAGATGCAAATAACTCAGGAGAATATTCATTAAGGCAAGATCCTAAGTGGATCAGGTGTCACCCAAATGATCAAATAATTGGTGACATCAACAAATGGGTGCAGACAAGGTGGGACAGCTTAGGAAACTTTTGTATGTTTTCTAGTTATGTGTCTCTGATGGAGCCTAAGAAAGTGGAAGAAGCTCTGAAAGAGGCCAATTGGATCACTGCCATACAAGGAGCTCAATCAGTTTGAGAGAAACAAAGTATGGAAGCTGGTCCTTGCACCTAAAGGAAAAAGAATAATTGGCACCAAATGGGTTTTCAGGAACAAAATGGATGAGCAAGGTCATGTTATTAGAAATAAGGCAAGACTGGTTGCTCAGGGCTATAGACAGGAAGAAGGCATTGACTATGATGAAACATTTGCTCCAGTGACCAAGTCAGAGCCAATTCGTTTGTTTCTAGCCTATGCTGCCCACAAGAGTAAGAAGGTATTTCAAATGGATGTAAAGAGTGCATTTTTGAATGGAAAGCTGCAAGAAGAAGTGTATGTCAAGCAGCCTCCAGGTTTTGAAAATGAACATCATCCAGGTTTTGTCTGTCTATAAGTTGGACAAAGCCCTCTATGGTCTAAAACAAGCCCTAGAGCCTGGTATGACACTCTGATTTCCTTATGAGCAATGGTTATTCTATAGGTAAAGTGGATACCACACTGTTTATAAAGAAGGTGAAGTCTGATATTATGTTTGTTCAAATTTATGTGGATGACATAATATTTTGTTCTACTAATGAGCAGTTATGCAAGAATTTTTCATTACTCATGAAATCAAAATATGAAATGAGTATGATGGGAGACCTTACTTTCTTTTTAAGATTACATGTTAAACAAACCTCAAATGGAATTTTCATAAATCAAAGAAAGCACACTTTAGATCTTTTGAAAAAGTTTAAATTTGTTTAAAGTTCTCCTATCAAAACCCCAATGGCAACCAATGTAAAGTTGGATGCAGATGTCAGTGGTAAAGCTGTTTCAGTAACAGCTTACAGAGGCATGATTGGGAGCTTGCTATATTTAACTGCTAGTAGACCAGATATTATGTTTGCCACCTGTTTATGTGCTAGGTTTCAAGCTGATCCTAAAGAATCACATCTAGCTGCTGTAAAAAGAATCTTCAGATACCTTAAGGGTAGACCAGATTTGGGTCTTTGGTATCCCAAAGACTCAAGTCTTGAGCTAACAGGATAATCAGATTCTGATTTTGCAGGCTGCAGGCTAGACAGAAAAAGCACAACAGGTGGATGTCAACTCCTTGGTGGTAAGTAAATAAGTTGGTGTAGCAACAAGCGAAACTCAGTTTCTACTTCTACTGCTGAAGCTGAGTATATTGCTGCTAGAAGGTGCTGTGGGCAGATTCTGTGGATGCAGCATCAGCTTGAATACTATGGCCTTGTATATAGGAAGACTCCTATTCTGTGTGATGATACAAGTGATATAGCCATCTCCAACAATCTAGTATTTCATTCGAGAACAAAGCATATAGAAGTCAAACATCACTTCATCAGGGATCACATCCAGAAAGGTAATGTGGATGTAAGTTTTATTTCCACAGATGAACAGCTTGTAGACATTTTCACCAAGCCTCTTGATGAAAACAGGTTTAATTATCTTGTAAGCAAGCTGCGCATGTTAAATAAAAGTGACTAAGTGTCATAAATGTTCTAAGGCATTATATGTCTCACACTGCTCAAGTTTCTCAGAACAGCTTAGACAGAACAGGCTATGCATGTTCTACACTTAGCCAATTTCTGAAAACTTGAACACCTTGAGCGTATAACAGGTTTAATACAATCAGCTTTTACTTCAAACATGGTCTGTTGATCAAACCTCCAACCTGCTCACTCTCTCAATCTGTCACACAAGACATTGTCTTGTAACCTGGTCAGCTATTGAACACAACCTGTTCTTGCATAGCTGCACAGGTTGAATGAACAGCTTGAGGAATGAACAGTCTGTGATGAAACCTGCTCATCACAGGTTTGACCACGAGCTTAGAACATCAGTTTTAATTACCTTTCTTCATAATTAAGTTACTTAATTTCTGTATTTATTTAACTTAATTATCCATGGATAATGTGTGTTAACGCGTGTTAGTGAATATAAAGGTTCAAGTGGTCTGACAACCGTTCTGACATGGGCAACCGTTCCGTTTTCAGTTAAAGTACATCTCAAATCAACCACCCACACCTTTCTCTCTCCTACCCACTCACATACGAATCCTATAAATACCTCCTCTACTGTTTCATCTTCTTCTTTCTCTATTGCTACCATAACTCCCAAAGAACCCTATAACTCGACTAAGTGTCCAGAACTCATCTTTCCACTACTCCAAAATGGCTCATCAAAACAACCCTTTGCTCCTAGTATTCGTTGGTAAGGACGTTTAGAAACATCCTTCTGTTACCACGATGCTAACACTAAAACCCACAAACTACATAGCAAACCTAACCATTCCCAAGAACTATGTGGGGAAAGGTTATGAGAATATGGTGGAGTTTCTGAAGGTTCACCCTCTACACTATGCCATGACTGCATCTCCTGGTGTCGTGTACCAGGAGATGGTGTATGAATTTTGGTACACCTGTGTCTATGACCCAGCAACCAAAATCATCAGGGGAACCATTCTCATTGGCACTCAGACCATTGAGATCACAACTGATCTTATCAGGGAAGTACTTCATCTCCCTGTGGCTGAAACGTATGACCAGCCACAGCCTGAAAATGATCAAATGGGAAACTTGATACGCTTCTGTGGTGTAGCAGAACCCATAATTGGAGCCACACTGTTCAAAAAGGATCTCTCACCTACTTACAGCTTCTTGTTTGCCTCTGTGGTAATGTGCTTCAGCAGCAAAGTTGGTTCCTTTGACCAGCTCAGCCGTGATGAAATCCCAATAGTCCTACAGCTTGTAAACGGGACTACTCTGAACATGGCTCGATGGATTTTCATGAATTTGAGGAACCTGGTGCAGCAAGAAACACGTCCAGCTGTTGTTAGATTCCCACGGTTTCTGAGCCTCATCTTCAAGCATGTCTGTGGTGAGAATCTCTATAACTCTCAGCCTATGTTACTTACTGTTGCATTCCCAGTGATTGGGAATAGAGTTTTCTACACCCCTGTACTCCCAAATGAGCCTCATCTGTCTACACCAATGAGGAGGTTGCTTGGTATGGTGGAAGGACCCTCTACTGTGAGGGTGGATCCAGTGATTGCTCCCAGTGGAAAATCCAACTCCAGGCCCAAAGTTGTAAAAAGGGTCCTCGAATCGACTCAAGCTGAGCCGGTCCGCAAGAAGGCAAAAACAGCTAAGTCCAAGTCTGCCTCATCAGCCTCTGTGGCTGAGATTTGTTAATTAAAACAAATTAACAGCTAATTATATCACCTGGTTCGAACTTGCCCAGGACAAGTTTGACTAAGCCCAAGGCCTTTCGAACTTGTCCTTCATAAGTTCGAACCATGACCTTTGAACTTATGTTTGAACTTATCTTTGAACTTATGTTTGAACTTATCTTTGAACTTATTTTTGAACTTATTGTAAAACACCAAGTTCAAACATACATACAATCAATATCAAACATATATCAAATATATAACAAACATATATCAAACACGTAACAAACATAAATCAAACACGTAACAATATGCAATTAGGAACAAATTGACTATTACAAAATATTGTCTATACTTAGACTGCTATCGTCACACAGGATGCACTAACAGACTCCCCCTTGACGATAGTTCAAAATATTTATATTTTGTCTAAGTACTAGATCTATATAAACTACTACCGGCATACAATCCCTTCTCTATACACACCTTGACTACCTTCTAATACTTCCTGCCTTCCGATTTCCAATCTTCATGGAAGTAGATAGGTTGTTCATGAAGTTTCTGCAGGTCGCTTTGAGATAGGTTTACAAGATGCAGAGGATCATACACTTTCAAAATCACGTTGTCCTCATGATCTTCCATGACTGCCTCTGCTGTTTCGTTGTCTACGTACCACCATTTCATGTTCGCAAGAACGTCCTGTGGCATTGTTCTCAACGAAACTTTCTTTAAGCATCAGACTGGTTTATAGAACATGTTCATCCAAGGTTTTCCAGTCAATCGATCTATTCTTGATTCATCAATCACTCTCTTTCCTTCCCTCGGCTTTATTCTCTCAAACCTTCCAGATCGACCTTCTTTTCTTATAATTCGCGCTATCACTTCAGCGTATTGGTCATCTTCTAGGTTTAATAAATTCTTCCATGCTAGTTCTTTGATCTCGCATTTGGGCATAGTATTAAATACTTTCAACGTTCTCCTTAGATATTGCAGCCCATCTCGTCTTTTCAGCACAAAGAGTTGTAACTCTCTATCGAAAAACCAGCTAAGAATGCTTCCAGACAAACATCCTGGACTTGGCAATCTTATCTTCTTCTTCACAGCCAGCTCAGTTCTCTTCTCTTCCTTTCTAAACCACAGTTGTCTTTTCTCATCATTCGTAAATTCCCTTTCAGGCTCCTCATTCTCTGATTCAACATTAAAAGCATCTTTAAAAGCATCAATGTCTATCAAATTCTGTTCAGCTGTAGTATATGAATCTGTGATAGGATTCTGTTGAACAATGATCTCATTTTCCTCATCTTCTTCATCAACTAAGACCTTATCATCAGATTTCTAGTCTGCAATGTCTTCTGGAACAAACTCCCTTTCTTCAAGATCATCAATTTCATCCTCAAAATCAAACAACACCTCTTCATCTTCAATATCTATTAAAGCTTCAATCATCTCGCTCTCAACAGTCTTTGAAGTTCCACTTTCACCTCCTCATTCTCTCATACCGGACTGACTTGGCTCCCCCTGAATTTGAGGTCGCTGATCAGTCTTTAGAGAAAGATCTGTTAGCTCACTCTCTCTTTTCGTATCTGGATCATTGCCATCATCTTCCTTCCTCAACACCTCAGCTTCTCTGCAACTACTCTCCCCCTGAGCTTGCAAATTTTTCATTAATCGCTCTAGGAGAGTTTTCATTGTCTTCATCTCAGTTGCTTGATCAGCTACTGTTGTGCGCAACTCAGCATTTTCCTGATCAAGTCTGGCATTATGCGCTTGTAACTCCTTCACTGCTGTTGACAATTGAAAATTTTGGACTGTCTGGAAATCCACCTTTCTTACAGCTCTATGAACTGCTGATTGTCGGTGAATGTAGTTGATGATGATGGAGTGGAGGCGGAGGTTGATGGAGCGGTGGATGGTTGAACAGCTGGTAACACAGGCTCAGGAGCAGAAGTGAATGGAGCTCCCTGCATTAATCTATGCCGCCTCGCCCTATGTCTAGGCACTAGTGGTGCTTCGTCTTCCTCTTCAAAATCTGAATCGTCATCTGAATCCCCACCAGCTCGTCTTGTCATCTTTCGTCTGCTGACGGCTATCCTTGATCCATATCTGCCAATTCTGACAGTCGGATCTACAGGTTCAACAACCTGAGCTTCTTCTACTTCCTCAGAATCAGATTCAGACTCGGAGGCGGTCTCTGCTTGACCCTCAGCCTCAGTCTGCATTCTAGCTTCTTCTGCAACTCCTGCAACCTGGACCTCATTGTCCATATCCTCAGCCTCGGGTGACTGGTATTCATCAATGTCCCTGAATATATCACGATACTCAGTTGGAGGCTACAAAATCTCATGAATCAATTTCGCTACAATATTTTTTTCAGCAGCAGTTCCCTGAGCCCAAATTTCTTCTAGGGTCTGTGCCCTCTGATCAAATTCTGGGGTCGAAGTTGAAGGGTCTGCAGCGTCCGTTGATGGACCTACTGCCGTAGATTCGGATTGTCTGCTGGAGGATGGCCTGGCTGCCGGAATTTGTCTAGCTGGAGCTCTTTGCCTCCTACGTTGTTGCTGTTGTGGTTGTTGTTGTTGTTGTTGTTGTTGATGTTGTTGCGGTTGTTGCTGCTGTGGAGATTCACCTGCCCAGTTATCTGCTTCTGGAGCTACAAAATCTGGGTCAATAGCTGCTCCAAATTGAGTTGCCACCTGTGGCCTGACCTGCTCAGCCCTTCGCATGTTATGCGACTGGCAATCACCAAAAATCCTTTTATCTATAATTGCCATGCTATGAGTATCTGGAAGTTGTGGCAAATTTGGCAAAAAGTGACGGATAATCATCATCGCGAAGCGCGGGTACATCAAAAATCTTTCTTGGACGGGAGCTGTGATTTGATGCACAAACTCACCAAACAACATCTCTGAAAAATTGAAACGCTTGTTATATACTAAGGCTATCACCGCCGATTGCATCTTGGACACAATGTAATCAAAGCCGGCCTTTTTCGGCGCAAAATAGACCATAAAAACATGTACCAAATAACGCCATTGGCCTATTAAGCCACTCTTCACATATGAAGCCCTCGTAATATCCTGGGCATATCCCATCCGCAAAAATGCCGCTTGCCTAATATGAAAAGGAAAGTCTATAGGCCCTGCCTCCTGGTCCTCTGTGCCTAGCCGTAGGATTTGCCGTAACATATGTGCTGAAAATACTATAGGTTGTCCCCCAACTCTGGTACGCAAGACTGTAGGCGTCACTGAGCAATCTACCTGGAGATGCTCCAAAAATTGACGTACGTATGGCAAAATAATCTGCAGATTATGAGTCAATAGGTAAGCAACCCTCGATTGCGTCAAAAATTCAACCATATGATGATACGGTTGAGCTTCAGCCAGCTCTCTATCTACTGACATAACCATGTTATGTTTATTGTAAAAAGCTCGATCACCCATATCTGCACATAGAAACAACAACCAATATTAGTAATGAAAAATAAAATGAACTTGTTAATTTCGAATTTGCATAATTTCAAACTTACATAAGTTTGAAATCCAACACATTCGAATTTCTACAAGTTTGAATTTATTTTATTAAGACGTTCGAATTTAAAACAAATTCGAGGATTATGTTCAAACTTGACTGACATCGAACTTGTAGATATTTCAACAAGTTCGAACTTCAGTTCGAACATGATGAACATGTTCGAAGTCGGTCACTTTCGAATACAAATCCATGATTTTAACCCCATTTGACATAGAAAACAGTATCAACTAGTCCTATTGGGTTCCAATCGAAGTTATATGTGTTTTATTTGAGGTTTCACCGGTTAATACTTGTGATTTTGAACCACAAAGTTTAAACCCAAAAACCTTCCAATAAAGTCGATTTTTTGCTATAATAGAGTTCTAAACTACCCAAACTTTGTATAATAGTGATTACTATACCTAAGTGTGTGAGTAGGTTCGAGAACAATAAGCAAAACTTCGTGAAATAGGAATAAAGTCGAAACGACAAGTTCGAATGAGTATGTTCGAAATCGCCGGACACAAGTTCGAAGAAGCAAAGTCGAAGGTAGGTGAATTAAATGATTCACTGTTGACCTATTTATACCAACTAACTTCGAACTTGACATTAATTCGAAGTTACTGACAAATTCGAAGGATAATTCGAATATGTCTTAAATTGAAATTTAATTGAAAATTTCGAAAATCTTTTAATAAAATTCAACTTTTTCGTGTAACGGATTATGCAAACCTAGCAAAATTATTTACACCAAGCAATAGATTTTCACGCAATGTTTGTCTATTCAACCAAAAATGCATCCTAGTAACGTTGACCTTTTTCCTACTTAGAATAAAATAAAATAAAATAAAGTAAAATAAAGTTTGAATAAAATTTAAACTTAAGCTACTTAAAAATACTCTTACAAACTTTACGACATACACTAATAGAATATTTTTGGCAAGAAAGTCAAAGAAGGTTCAATCAGATAGCGGTGTCAATACGCACTTTCAGTGTTACACTTTCACACTTAGGAATTTTTTATTCCTTTGATTGTTTGTTGTGACACGTATTTCTAGGCGATTGTTGGTATTATTTTCCCTTTAAACATGTTACACTTTGGAATATCCCTTGGCCTTTTTATTTATCAAGAAACTACCTTACGTGTCTCATACTTAGACATACTTTTATGATCAAGGCATACACACAATGATTATAACTTTTCGGTATTACAAATTTTATTTAAAAGGCAACCGTCGCACACAGTTCTGTATTTACATACAACAAAGTGTCTTAGTTTGTCTTAAAGTTTATTTTAAAGCTAGCAAGACAACTGATGTACAACAAAACGACTTATCTAGCTAACTCGAGTCAAACCAAAGGCACAGGTTTGTACTTACGTACAACAGAGTGACTTGTTTTGAGTCTATCCTCACTCTCAAAATTTGTGTTTCTTTTCTTTTCTTTAAGATGTATTTGATGTGGCCATACATCCCCAGAAAATTTGCATACCTCATTTATAATCAATGTCCGTACGTCTCTAACATGAAAATTAAGACCATTTGGTCATACATCTAAGTTAGTTACACATATGACTTTTTCTTGAATATTTTATTAGCTTTTGAGATTCTCGTTGTGTATTATGCCAAACACATCGAACTAGAAAATGTATATCACTTAGAGTTTAAGGTGCATTATGTGTGAAAGCTTAACACTTAGAGATTGTATCGACTGTGCTAATTTTCGTCACTTTGAACCTATGTATCTAAGACTTAACTCATTTTCTAATATTCTCTTTTTTGAGCTTTTTATGGTTTTCTCTCTTTTTGCTTTTGTTTTTCATAAATAAGAATAAGCTAATAACGTAACCTACTAACTTACTATAAAAGGAAATAAATTCTACTTAACTACTAAATTACTATAAAAATAAAGAAAATACACTAAGGTCAAGTTACTCTGGATTACGCATACCATTCAGTTGAACTAACAACTCAAAGCGTGACTTATCAAAAGCTTTAGTAAATAAATCAGCATTATTATCTTCCATTGCCACTTTTACCAGTTTTATCAAGTTCTTTTCAGCACAATCACGTATAAAATGATGTCTTATATCTATGTGCTTTGTTTTACTGTGTTTAACTGGATTATTAGTTATAGAAATAGTAGATTGGTTATCTATCCTGATAGGAGTATGAGTGTTAGTCAAACCGTAATCCCGCAATTGTTGTTGTATCCACAAAACCTGTGAACAGCAACTACCAGCAGCTACAAATTTGGCTTCGCATGTTCACACGGCTACCGAAGTCTGTTTCTTGCATTGCCAGGATACGAGTCTCCCTTCAAGGAACTGACAACCTCCAGTTGTTGACTTTCGATTCAAGCTGCAACCTCCATAATCTGAATCCGTGAATGCTTCCAATTCCAGATTACCATCTGCGTGATACCAAAGTCCCAGCTTCGGTTTTGACTTGAGGTATCTCAGAATCCGCTCCACAGCTTTCATATGCATTTCTTTCGGATTGGCTTGAAACCTAGCACAAATACACACAGCAAACATAATGTCAGGTCTAGAAGCAGTTAAATACATAAGTGACCCGATCATGGCCCGATATAGAGTCGGATCCACATCAGAATCACTTTCTGTACCCGGTCCGAGATTGTAATTCACTTGAATCAGTGTGCTAAAGTGAGCGGTCTGCTTTGTTCCTTCCATCCCGAAGCGCTCCAGAATATCGTAGACATACTTCGTCTGATGGATAAAGATACCCTCCTTCCTTTGTTCAACTTGCTATCCCAGAAAGAAGTTCAGCTCCCCAGAGCACTCATCTCGAACTTAGACATCATCACCTCTCGAAATCTTAGCATATCTGCTCGTCTGATGACTCGAAAATGATGTCATCCACGTACACTTGTACCAAGATAAAATGTTCACCTTTTCTTTTCACAAATAATGTACTATCAATTCTCCCTCTCTCAAACGCGTTGTCCAAAAGATGAGTAGATAGAGTCTCATACCATGCCCTTGGTGCTTCATGTAAGCCATACAGAGCCTTATCAAGACGATAGACTCTGTCTGGAAACTTTGGATCTGTAAACCCGGGCGGTTGTTCAACTTTGAAACTGATCTTGCAAGAACTTAGCTTGACGCTCGTTGTTCTCATTAAGCATGGTTTGCATTATTTGCATGATCTGTTCAGGAGTGAGTCCACCTCCAGCTCCTTCACCAGATCCAGACATATTCTAAAATAATATATAGCGCTTGCATAAGAATAGATATAATTCCTATTCTACCCCATTTCCCAATTCCTAAAGTAAGGTCAAAGCGTATCTCAGGTCAAGTTAAAGCCTAAGTATTCGAAGCTAATATCTTTGCTTAAAAGTTTGAGTCTAAGTGTTATTGCTAACACTTGAATCCCTAAAACTAATGCTCTGATACCATCCTGTAACATCCTTGCTTTCAACATGCTAGCTCAATCCCAGGAATAAATAACGCTTGCATAAAGCTAAATAAAGGATTACAATAAGTCATGCACTACACGTGCTATAAGGTTACAGAACTAAGTTGCTAAAAACATCAAAAGCAACTACCTAAATCCCAAGGCAGCTCAATACAATACCACAAGCTGAAAAGTGTGATAAGTCCTCTGGGTTGATCAGAAAATAGACCTAAGCAGATGGTCCAGCTTGCTCTTTACCTTTTTCTTGTAAAAATTGTGAGTAGCAACTGTAAGCTAATTGCTTAGTGAGTTAACAGATATTCATGATGCATGTAAGATATGTGGCGAAAGTGCCTATAAAGACTGTAATGCTTGCTTGCTTGCTTGCTTAATACCCAGAAAGAATCCTTGCACAATTGAGACATTTCACGCTGAAAGGAGACGCCACCACTAGGGGTTACCGCTGACAGATGATCAATCTGTGATGCGGGGCTAGCTACCCGCATAATGCTTGGGATAGTGGTGAGCATTGGAATTCCTTGCTTGTAAAGTAAAATGCTTGTGAATGCACAAAGAAACGCTCAAACAAGGCTTGCTGTATAATATGCAGAATAATAAACAGATAGCAATAATTTATGCACATTAATAGATCAGATGTAAGATCCGGCTAAGCTGGGCACCGCCTGTACCACAGTGTTCGCCTTCACTCACAAAAGTCTATTGAAATCCAAAGAAAGCATATGGAAGAAAATTATGTCTCAATTACATAAAATACATGTAAACAAGAATAACTGTTACTCACTGTACTGTCATATGCTTTGAAATACTCTGAAATGCTTGCTCGGGCTTATCTATGCTTCTTTATATTGCTTTGAAATGCTTGCACTTGCTTATCTAGACTTTAATATATTCTGGCACTGGATTTGACTCGTAACTGGGCTAAACTGTTTAATTTAATATCTGTGGTGCTGTGAAATATCTGTAATTTAACATTTCAGAATATATGCTAAATTAATAATGCTAACTTAAAATTTCAACATCTACAAACCATAACTCTTAGCTAAATATCTTGCTAATTATTTTTCTATTTTATGTGTTGCCTATGAGTTTTATCAATTAAATTCGAATTTAGGGAGGGGGTTCGAATTTATGCATTAAATTCGAACATGTAGCTAAATTCGAATCCATAATCTCGAACTTAGGGTTAAATTTGAACCTAAGGTTCGAATTTAGCTATAATCGAGTTTGTTATTGGCATCTCGAATTTGTTCGTGTTTTGCAGCTTTTAATCATACATTTCCAAGTCTAAAATCATGAATATGCTAAGTAATAAGCCTAGGTTCGATTCTATTACACATACTCTAGCACAAAACGAGTTAAAACTCAAACTAAAATGGCTTTAATCGAATTAAAGATGGGAAATTTGAGCTTTTCTTCAAAACCGAAAGTAAGGAAGACGAAAATGACGATTCTTACCTCAAATTCGTATTAAATCGCACATGCAATGACAGATTCTAGTAGTACTCTTCGAGATCTTTCTGATGACGTATAGAACTCGAGATTTGGTCGGTCGGTTTGGGAGAAAAGTTAAAGAGAAGTTCGGGTTTTAGAGAGAGAGGCTCTTAAGCTTGTAGCTGAATTTTGTAAAAGTGAGAAAAGTGAACACTCCGCTCCTATTTATACCAAAACTCGAAATTACATCATTTTACGCAAATTGCTCAAAATACTTAAAATTAAAAGCAAGGTGTTATATACACCAGCTCCTTCACCTTTCCATACAGGAAGGCACTCTTTACATCAAGTTGATAAACTTTAAATCCTTTGAAGGATGCAAAGGCCAGAAACAAACGGATTGCCTCAAGCCTTGCTACTGGCGCAAACACCTCGTTGTAATCGATTCCCTCTTCTTGGTTGAAACCCTTTACGACAAGCCTTGCCTTGTTGCTAGTTAGAATACCCCGATCATCTCTTTTGCACTTAAAAACCCACTTGGTTTCTATTGCAACTTCTCCTCGAGGTAACGGCACCAACTCCCACACTTCATGCTTTCGGAATTGTGACAGTTCTTCTTGCATCGCTTCAACCCATGAATTGTCTTTACGTGCCATTTGCACATTCTTCGGCTCTACTTGCGAGATAAAACACGAATAAAGACAAGTGTGAAAAGCTTCGGAGTCATTAATCATCGACAACAACACTGTGTTGTTATTAAAACTACTCCAAGTTCTCACACCAGCATTCGGATTTCCTATGATACTCTTAACCGGTTGATCCTTATTTATTCTAGATGTTTCAATCTCATCGACCCTAAGATTATCTCCTAAGTTTGATCCTATTTCACCTAACGGGGGAACGACTTCAGATGCTACATTCTCTTCCTCATGATCACTGTCTTCGGAGTTAGAATTTATAGTATGATTCTCGTTTGTAGGTAACTCAGAATCATTCTCTGCTGGAGACCCATCTTCAGTCATTGTAGGCTCAGAAGTTGATAGAATGCTCGTCTTTGGAAAATCGTGACCGTCGTCATTCAGATTTAATGACGATAAGTCATGATCAATTGTACCTGCATTTCCATCCAAAGTACTGTTAAATGACTCAAACAATTTGTCATAATCAAATATCCATTCCGGACCAGTTTGGGGTTCATGTGTATAACTTGTTACATCAATGTTATACACAATTTCTAGCGTACCGTTTGTTTTGTTAAAAACCCTTTTGTTTGGTGAGTTAGGCACATAATCTAGGAAATAACCTTCGTCAGCCTTTTCACCAAACTTAGGTTGATGTTTTGTTTTCATTAAAGTACACGGTACCGCAAACGGTTCAAAGCCAGTTAAATTTGGTGGCCTTTTATTCAGAACTTCATAACAGGTTTTGTTCATTGACTTGACAGTAAGGACCCGATTTAAAACATGACAAGCGGTATTCACTGCCTCCCCCCAAAACATGGTAGGAAGCTTTGAATCCGAGAGCATGGTCCTTGCTGCCTTAATCAAAGTCCTGTTCTTCCGTTCTGCCACCCCATTTTGCTGTGGCTCATATGGTGCACTAAATTGATGCACTATGCCTTTAGATAGGCAATATACACCAATTATAGTGTTTTTAAACTCTGTTCCATTATCACTCCTGATACGTTTTACCCTCGTCCCATAGGATTTTTCGACTTGGTCTAAGAACCCAATCAACTTTGCAGTTGTCTCGTCCTTCGTACCTTTCTTGCACGGTACACACTTGTCTTCAAACTGAAAACTCTTCATAGGAACACCTTGCACCAGTCCATGTTTAGTGATATAGTTCATTTTTCTCAGGTGCAACTGTGTCATGCGTCTGTGCCATAAGACTGATTCGGTCTCTGAAGCTTTGGATAACAAACATATTGTTCCCATCGATAAATCGGAGATGTTCATGTCTAGCATGTACAAATTGTTCTTCCTTGGAGCTCTCGTCATAATCCAGTCTTTAGGAATTTGGAATCCCGGCTTCAGCACTAACGCCTCAGTATCAAAAAACAACACTGAATTCTTCTTATCACAGATCTGAGAGACACTAATGAGATTGTGAGCAAGTCTTTCAACATGATATACTTGATCAAGTGTGATAGTCCCATTAGTAATCACTCATATTCCAGTGATATTTCCTCCTTTGTTCCCGGCAAATGATACAAAACCCTTGTTCCCTCCCTTTAAGTTTGTAAGTAGACTCCTTTCCCTAGTCATGTGCCTAGAGCAACCACTGTCGATGAACCACTTGTTGTTGAGACCTGTAGTTAGCTCCTGCAAATGAAAGGAAACAAGTTAGTTATCACAGGGAACCCATGCCATGATTGACTTGGTAATACCGTTCTCATCCACGTACTTGAACTCCTTTAAAACTCATCTCTCCGTTCAGGTGACTTTGGTGTTTGATTGAGAAGCTGTTGTGGTGCAGAGTGATTTAAATTCACTCTTGGCCTTCGGGTAGGCATTTTCTGTTGAGCCCTTGAATAATTTCTACTATAGGGCATTTCAGATTGATATCCCTGGGCTCTACCTGGTGTCTGATGTCTTACAAGAGTGTGTGACCTAACTGGAGTGTAAGCTCTTCTAGGTGTTGTACTCCTATAGACTTGTTGAGGTCCTGACCTAGATTGATTAGGGACTCTATTCGGTGAATTATTCCTGACCACTTCATTTGGTCTAACTGACACATGTGTTTGTGTAACAGAAGTCTTTGGTGTGGCTTGCACAATCTTCTCAGTGTTTTAAAAACAACTTGTGCTTGCTACACTTGGTGAGGGTTTATGTTGTTCAGGCTTTCCAACATTAGGTGTAGATTCTACCTTCCTATATGGACAGCTAGACGCAACATGTCCCCTTTCATGACATCTAAAACAAGACATTTTATCAATAGACTTCTTATGAGTGCCCTTTGACTTTGGTGTCTCACTTGTGTCATGTTCTTTCTTTTCAACTATCGTGACTACTTCCTCTTTCTGGTTAGTAACTTCAGGTTTAGCTTCTCCTAGAATCTTTTCACTAGAAGACTGCATAAACTTGATTTTCTTAATCGTAGCATTATTATTAGTCACCTTAGTTGATTTATCCTTATCAGATTCAGATACAAGTCCAGTTGCTACCTCTGACTCAACTGGCTTATAAGTTTTATCCTGAGGCTGAGGCACATAGTTATCATTAAAAGGTGGAGGACTCTCTTTATACCCTAAACATACTGGTTTCTTAGACTGACGCTGTGCATCAAAGATTTTCCCTAGATTCAGTGAAGAGTTCCTAAACTTTTCTAATTTACTATTTACCTCTGCAACCTTAATCTTTGCTTCAGCTAGCTCTACCTCTTTAATAGTAAGTTCTTTGGTTAAAGCCTCAATATGCTCATACATCAGCTCTACCCTGACACACTGCTCACTTAGTTTGTCTTTAAGAACTATTACATCTTGACCATCTGCTTTCAGCTTATCCCAAAGATCTTCTTTTATATCTAGGTGATATACTTAGGTGTTAATTCGTTTTAATTAAAAACATTTGCAGAATTCGTGTGAGGATTAGGGCAGAGGCGATCTCGAACTTGCAAGGTGTTTGAGAGTCTGTCCTTGGAGAGAATCACGTGTCGGGGCGTTCTAGTGTTCGTCTATCACAGTGTGTGTTTCTGTGTTTCGTGTGCGTGGTCTATCCGTCAAGCCGCTAACGAGGATTCCGCACTCGTTGGACAGTGTCGCGTCATGATAGGATCCGTAGGAAGGCGACCTTACAAGGCTCTACCTCTTTAATAGTAAGTTCTTTGGTTAAAGCCTCAACATGCTCATACATAAGCTCTATCCTGACACACTGCTCACTTAGTTTGTCTTTAAGAACTATTACATCTTGAGCATTTGCTTTCAGCTTATCCCTAAGATCTTCTTTTATATCTAGGAGACTAGCATTATCTGATTTTAAGGATTCAATTTGAGCAGTTAAATTGCTATGAGTTTCTAGCACTGAATTCAATCTATCATTGGAAGTAGCACATAAAACACAGAAATCACGGAATGTAGAAAAGTTCAGAATTACATTTGTATGATCAGATTCCACGTTAGCCATCTGCACAGCAAACTCTAGAATGGTCTGATTATCTGGCTTCTCCATCATCACAGGTTTTGTATCATTCTGTTCTCTGTTACTTCCTCTACTCTGACATCCCCAGACTCTGTTACTTCAGCCATGAAGGCTCTAGCATTAGTCTCTGGATGTGAACTCCAATCGTATGTACCATCAAGCTGTCTGTCAGATGATACGTTGGTTAACAGACCAGCGATGTTTGCTTGATTACCCGAACTACCAGGCTGATATCTTCCCTGAGATTGATTCTGGTAGTTTTCAACTTTGGGTCTTTGACACTCTCGAGCAAAATGTCCTAACCCCTGGCAGTTATATCACTTAACTTTGGATTTGTCGAATCCAATCTTATTGTTGCTAACGTTCAAATTTCTGCCTGTCCGTTTTATGAATCTCTTGACCCTCTGAGTCACCATGACCAAATGCCATTAAAGATCCATTTCTTCCAAATCATCAGGATCCACCTGATCATAGTCCTCTTCCCATAACGCAGGATCGTTAATTTTACCTTGCACACAATTTCCATATGCTGCAACAAACGAAGCCAAAAGATTCAGATGAGATTCGGCTGATTGTGCACTCATAGGCATCTTTGTGTACTGTTGAGAAGTAGATGCTGATTGAGTCGGTTTTTCTTCCGGTTTGGAATACCCTAAGAAAGCCCGGCTGCCTGAGTCTTCTACTTCCACTGGAGTTGACGCTTCGCCCGTGTAGAAAGCGGTAGCTGTTTTTAGTTCACTCGCGACTGAAGGTTTGGACTTTCCAAAATATATGTCCGGATCTTGTACTTGGTCATATTCCCGTTCCTTCTTGAGCATTTGAAAGTTGTAAGCCCTCAGCGTTCCAATGATCCTTCGAGAGTTAGAGTTTCAAATTTATCTTCATCATGCTTTATCAGCACTACGTACATCTCCCATTTTGCTGGTAAAGCATCAAGAAGTTTCTCAATCTTCTCTAATTCACGATACTCGACATCGTGATTATCTAACTCTGTCAACAAGTGATAGAACCTAGTGATAGTCTCATCCAGCTTTTCGTTTTTCAATGCCTTGAAAATAGCGAACTGCTGCTTAAGCATCTCGGTTCTACCTTTCCGAACCCTCGGATTTCCCTCACACCGTTTCTCGAGTGCATCCTACAACTCTTTCGCTGTTCGAAGATTCCTGAATGTGTGTAGGATCTCCTGAGGTAGTGCCATGCGAATGATAGAGATAGCTCTGTTCTCAGCCTCATATAGTTTCTTGTCATCATCCTTCATCTTCTGATATGTAAGGACTCTCTGACGACCCTCAAACTCGTGAGTAGGTGGAATGTATCCCTCGTCGATACAGATCCACATCTGCATGTCATTAAAACGAGCAAAGTCGGCAAACCTACCCTTCCACAAGTAATAATCTTCCAACCTCATCAGCTTTGGTGGTGAATTTGCCTTACCAACTTCATGGTCCATTTTAATAAACTTTTGCAAACTGGTCATTTTTTCTAAACTTTTTGAAGTAGAACTTAATTAATTTAATTTGAAATTAATTTAAATTAACCCTTTCGAACTTAAGTAAGTTCGAATTTGATTAACATTAAATTTGTTTGAAATTAAATTCGAAATTAAGTTTGAAATCAACAAATTCGAAATTCTGACAAGTTCGAAGTTCCTGATAAGTTAGAAATCTGACAAATTCGAATGCTAGCAAATTCGAATCTCAGCCAAATTCGAATGAAACCCTAAAATAAATTCGAGAGGAGCGTATTTTCTGACAAATTCGAACGATAATACCCCCTATGTTCGAGCGCTGCAAGTTCGAAAAACGGCCAAAAGTTTGAGTTTTTCAACTTTTCAGTTTAAACCAAAGTTTTTACGATTTAAACCTATGATTCCAACCAAAATGATGAACTAATATGAACTTTTCTCCGTTATCTTGCTTGTATAACTCGAAAAACTAACTCAAAATGTGATTTTTCCGTCCAAAATCGCCTAGAAACCAACGCATGTTGTTTATGAACACAAAGAATACCAAAAACACCATAATGGCTCTGATACCACTTGTAAGGTCGCCTTCCTACGGATCCTATCTTGACGCGACACCATCCAACGAGTGCGGAATCCTCGTTAGCGGCTTGACGGATAAACCACGCACACGAAACACGGAGACACACACTGTGATAGACGAACACTAGAACGCCCCGACACGTGATTCTCTCCAAGAACAGACTCTCAAACACCTTGCAAGTTCGAGATTGCCTCTGCCCTAATCCTCACACGAATTCTACAAAAAATTTTTAATTAAAACGAATTAACACCTAATTATATCATCTGGTTCGAACTTGCCCAAGACAAGTTCGACTAAGCCCAAGGCCTTCCGAACTTGTCCTCCATAAGTTCGAACCATGACCTTTGAACTTATGTTTGAACTTATTGAACTTATCTTTGAACTTATCTTTGAACTTATGTTTGAACCTATTGTAAAACACCAAGTTCAAACATACATACAATCAATATCAAACATATATCAAATATATAACGAACATATATCAAACACGTAAGAAGCATATATCAAACACGTAACAATATGCAATTACGAACAAACGAACAAATTGACTATTACAAAATATTGTCTATACTTAGACTGCTATGGTCACACAGGATGCACTAACAGAGCAGGCTTCTCACCCTGGTTCATCTGTTGAACTTGAAGCCTTTGTCACTGGTGCCTTTGTGGCACCTGAGACCATAGAACAGGCTAATCCCCCTGTTTCTGACCCAGTCTCACCACCAGTCCAAACACAATTCCCTGCTACTTCTCCTCAATCCCCCACACTATCATAGTATTCCAGGAGAAAATCACTAGCTAGGAAGAACCCACCTACCCAAACCAGCCCCTCTGACTCTTCTCAACAAGAGTCCGTTGACAAAGAAGTAACCCATGCTGCCTCTCCTATTTTGGGGGAAGGTCCAGCATCATTGGAGCAGTTTTCACTCCAACAAGAGTCCACCCTGAGTCAGCCTAGTCCCTCTGGTTCCTCCCAACAGGAACCAGTTGTACATATGGAGACTACCACATCCATTATCCCAGGCTCCCAATAGGCTGAGGATATTGAAAGACAGGAGTTCACTCCACTCCACACTGAGTCCACACAGTCTCCACTCCATACTTCTCTTACACAACCTGAGTCTGCACAGAGGTGCCAAACCTGCTGGCTTTGATGAGGGTGCTGCAAAACAAGCAGCATCTAAAAGGCCACCATCTTCTACCCCTTCTCCTGATGAAGCAGCTACAGCCATTGCTGAAGGATCCATTGACCCTTTCAAGCTGTGCCATCTTACTTATGCCCAAGCTATGGAACTTCTTTCGAAAGTAACCATACCTTCTCTCTCACATCCTCAAACACCTGCCTCTTCGTCATTCCATTCTCATTCCTCACCATCTACACAATCCAAACAGTCCACCCATACTCCTCCATCCCCTAAAGATCTTTCTTTGACGGATCAACTTTCTTTGCTGACCAACAAATTTGGTTCTTTGGAAAATTCCATGACCTCACTACCATCAATTATCTCAGACTCTGTGTCTGCAAAGCTCAAAGGATTCTTTGATTTGTTCAAGAATTCCTTTCCAACCCCTCCTCAAGTTGATCAGTCCTCACAGCTGCTTGCACTCAACAGGACTCTGTGTCCTCCATGACAGCTATCTCCCAACAGCTGTCCACTCTCCTCACCACTTGCACTACTACCCTTCCCTCTACATTGGCCAGCTTAAACACTCTCATTGTCTCTCTGTCCAATTCTGTGCCAGCAAACCTTGATGATGTGCAAGACTCCCTTGAATTACATCTTGCCCAGCTTCAAAGTTTGTTGTTTACAGCTTCTAACAGAAAAAAAAACCTCTCAAAGCTGTCCTCCATTGCTGATTCTCAATCCACCTCTCTTCAGACCTGCCTTACCCATCTTGCAGTGGTTAAGGACAATCTGGCTTTCTTAGTGCATAGCCTGGTTGGCCCCAAGCCTGCTGCCAAAACTGCTGCCAAGCCTGCTGAATTTGTTTCTCCAGGCAGACCAATTGTTGAAGGCTCTATGTCATCTCCTTCAACGGGGGAGAAGTTATCTGCCTTAAAGACTAAGTCTAAGGGGGAGAAAACCTCTTCTCCTTCTAAGGAGAAATCAGCATTTGTTGGTCAAGCAGCAGGTGCATCACAAACAGGTCCAACTGAGGATGTCTCCCATCACAGTGAGGTTGCTCAGCCTACTCAGGCTGGATCTCCAAACCCTGCACAAACTAAGGGGGAGGTATCCTTTCTTGGGGACTAGCCAAGCAAAATGATGCATCTGATTCTGCAAGAAAAAGAAGTAGAGGAAGAGATTCCTGAAGCCGTTCCAACTATAACAGCTAAAGGAAAGAAGAAAGCATCTGTTGACCCTGACCATCTAAGAGCTGCACAACTAAAGTTTGACAAGGCAAGAGCTAAAGAAATGGGCGTCTATGGAAAAATACTATGAATACAGAGATGAACAGCTTCAAGCCCTTGAAAGACTAAAGAATGAAGAAGCCTCTGCCAAAGCTGCTAGATCCTTTGCATTCAAAGAGGCAAGCAAAATTAAAATGCCTTTCTTTGGATGTGCAAAGAAAATTGCTCGAGGCTGCTAAGGAGTCAGTGGCAGAAAAGGAAGGGGAAAAGGAACAGGGTGCTCAGGTCTCAGTGACCAAGTATAAGGAAGCATCCTCCTTTGCAAGAGCCCAGATTCACTTTGATAACCTGGCAAGGAAAAAGTTCTTTGATGTTGCTAACAGAAGACTTTCCAGAGAACCAATTGTCAAAGTTGTTCACGTCTCAAGAAAAGGCAAACAGTGGAAGATACAGATAACAAGAATGGGTGCTACAGGCCCAGAACTAGAAGCATATGAATACACTGACGTTGCACAAATGGGATACAGAGAATGGGTGGACTTGGCAGTTGCCCTGAGCCAGTCTAAGTCTGAAACAGGTTAGACTATCAGGGCATACGTCAAAAAGTTGATGGAGAGAGTGGAGGATCTTGGCCTGGTCTCTATAAAATAGATCAAGGGTATCTTAGTGGCTACACCCAAGATCAGGGCCAAGAGACACAGAAAGGATACAAAGCTGGAGGAACTCCTGATCATGATTGAACAAGGTGATGTAGCCGTGGAAATCAAAGGAGTATACCACAGCCTGCCTAAAGGAGTGGAACATGAGGAAGATAAGCTGATTGAAGAACCTGAACTAGGGGTATTTTTGTAGATCCCCTTACAAAGAAGAAATGCTTTCAAAGAGCATCAGACTTACACAAGGTTGGTCTCAAACAGCTTATTGCTTTCAGACTTGCTAATTCCTTTAGGCAATCAATAAAGTGGAGAGCAGCCATCTGGGATCAGCTCAGAGGCTTTTATGAATGAGGGGAGCTTCAACATCCCTGTTCCATGTTCCTAAGAGTTGAAATGGAAGAAATGGATGAAACCAGGGAACAGGTTGAAGAGATGTTTGAAGAAGGAGTGCCACCACTGCCTTGAAGTCCATCTACTATCTGAGTAGATGAAGAATGGAAGTTGTCCATCAGTTGGACAGGCTTGCCATTACTGGCTCCCATCATCAACAGTCCAACTTGTTGAATCTCTATGTACATTAGTTGTACCTTGTTACATTAGTTGTAACTTTTATTTTACATCAGTTTTAATATGCACTAGTACATAAGTTGTACTTTTGTAAAAACATGTGTTGTTTATGTAATCAAAAGCAGTATATATATAAACTGATCTTTTACTTTAGCTTGATGTTGTAATTCATTTCAGCAAAATGTATTGTAAAAATATATAGTGATTATTGATCATATCAACTTAGACTGATTATTGCAAATAGGAGGAGATTGTTAGGCACAAAAAGGCCTCAGTCAAACCTGCTCTACATCTTAGGGGGAGATTTTTAATCAAACCTGTTTGATGCACTTGAAGGTATAATTTAAGGCCTGTTAATGTCTTATTGAAACCTGAAAAGTGATTTGCAATATAAGTCAAAGCTTCTTACCCTGTTGCATTTGTTGCAACAAAGGCAGATTGTCCAAGCTGTTCTGTTTACTGAACAGTCTGGACATAAACTGTCTACGCTGCTCTATTCTGCTGAGCAGCTTGGACAGATTCTAAGTGCTTTGTTCTTTGTGAACAGAATCTGTTCTTTGTGAACAGGCTAAACACTTCATGGAATATGTTTCCAAGTCCTCATGTATTGTATTGGACTACAATATTAGTTTACAAGTCGAAGACAAAGTGGAAACCAGAAGATGCTAAAGCTGCCTACGCTGTTCTCTTACATGAAGACAAAGAGGATATTTGAAATGGGTGACAGACCATTTCTTATATCAAAATGGCCTTAACAAAAGAAGAAAGATGCAAAGTTGACATTCCACTTTTGGTTAAAGCCTTATGCAATAGAGACAAAAATAAAAAGACAAAGATTCTGCCACATGAAGACAAGTCTGCTTTATCAGAATGGGCAGAAAAGTTGTTTTGTCTTTTTGGAAAGACATCCCACTATCTCATCGTCCAGTGAAGAATCTTTACTGAGATTCTCAGTGAGAGTATAAAAAGAAGCTTCTAGGGATTCTGAGATAACCAAGAGTGAGAAATTCAGATCGTGCATTGAAGTGTGTTATTCCATGCATGCAAGTCTGCTTGAATAAAACAGTAAAGTGTGTCCAAGTTGTTCTTATTCAAGTTGTCCATCTGTGTCTTGTCAAATCAGTGAGTTCATCTTATTGAGTGTATTCATTCTATCTAGTCTGAGTGTGTCTTAGATTAGTTGAACATTTGTTGTATCTGTCATATCAGCTTGAACCTTTCCTCAGTCAAGCTTGTTTGTAATTAACATTTGTTAATAATATACACAAAGATTGAGAAAAGAGTGTTGAGTTTTAATTTGTTGTATTCACCCCCCCCCCCCACCTCTACAGCTTAGAACCTACACTAGGGAAACCTTTTGGGACCTACAGACTTTGACCTTTTTCCTACTTAATAAAAGTTAAAATAAAATAAAGTAAAATTTGAATAAAATAAACTAAAAATAAAATAAAATTAACTTAACTCAAAAATACTTTAAAGATAAAATTTATACTAACAGACTATTTTTACGAGATAGTTAAAGAAGGTTCAATCAGATAATGATGTCAAACGCACTTTCAGTATTTCACTTTCACACTTAGGCATTTTTATTCCTTTGATTGTTTGTCCTGATATACATTCCAAGTTGATTGTCGGTATGTTTTTCTCTTTAAACATTCAACAGTTTGAAAATTCCTTTGGCCTTTTTATTTATCAAGAAACTGTCTTACGTGTCCCATACTTAGATATACTTCTATGATCAAGGCAGACACACACAATGATTATAACTTTTTGGTATTGCAAATTTCATTAAAAGGCAAACGTCGGACACAGTTCCTATATTTACATACAACAGAGTGTCTTAGTTTGTCTTGGAGTTCCTCTTATGTTAGCAAGACAGCAGTGATAGGTCTGTATTTACGTAAAACAAAGCGACTTATCTTGCTAGCTTAAGTCAAAACAGCGGTGACAGGTATGTACTTACGTACAACAAAGTGACTTGTTTTGACTTCCTTTTCTTTTCAAAACATTTTCTTTCTTTGTTTAAGATGTATTTTGATGTTGCTATACATCCCCCAGATAAATTTGCATACCTCATTTACAATCATTTTCTTTCTTTGTTTAAGATGTATATAACCCAAGAAAAACGTGAGTAATTATCAGTGATAACTAAACAATACCAACTACCACCTATACTCCTTTTGTTGATTGGACCAAAGAGATCCATATGCAGCAAATCGAAGGTGGAAGCTATCGAGTTCTGAGTCTTTGACTTGTGTGACTTCTTGTATTGTCTTTCTCTATTGCACGGGACACACTTGTCATCGAACTAAAAACTCTTCAGTGGAACACCTTGCACCAGACCATCTTTAGTGATGTAATTCATTTTCCTTAGGTCCTAGTGTGTCATGCGTCTGGCCATAGAATATATTCTGATTCAGAAGCTTTGGAAAGTAGACAATTTGTTCCCATCGAAGATTCTGATATGTTCATGTCCATCATGTACAAATCATTCTTCCTTGGGGCTCTCATCATGATCCACTCTTCAGGTATTTTGAATCCCGACTTCAGCATTAACGCTTCAGTTTCAGTAAAGATTACTGAATTCTTCTTATCACAGATCTGAGATACACTAATGAGATTGTGATCAAGTTTATCAACATGGTAAACTTGATCAAGTGTGATTGTCCCATTAGTGACCACTCCAGTTCTAGTGATATGACCTCCCTTGTTCCCAACGAATGATACGAATCCCTTGTTCCCCCCCCCCCCCCCCTTGAACTCTGTGAGTAGATTCTGTTCCCCAGTAATGTGACGAGAGCAACCACTGTCGACGAACCATTTGTTGTTTAGACCTGTGGTTAGTTCCTGCACATGATAGAAAACAAGTTAGTTATCACAGGGAACCCAAGCCATGACTGACTTGGTAATACCATTCTCATCCACATACGTGAACTACTTCAAATACCCATCTCTCCTTTCTGGTGACTTGGGTTTTTGATTGAGTACTTGTTATGGTGCTGAGTGATCAAGATTCACTCTTGGCCTTTGGGTTGGCATTTGTTGTTGAGCCCTTGAATAGTTTCGATTATAATGCATTTCAGTTTGATATCCCTGGGCTCTACCTGGTGTCTGTTGTTTTTGAGGAGTGTGAGACCTAACTGGAGTGTAAGTCCTTCTAGGTGTTTTACTCCTATAGCCTTGTTTTGGTCCTGACCTAGACTGACTAGGGACTCTATTCGGAGAATTAGTCCTCATCACTTCCTGCTGTCTGACCAACACCGGTATTTGTTTAACAGGTATCCTACATGCTGCATTCACATTCCTCTCCTTGTGTTGAGAGTTACTTGTGCTAGCAATGCTAGGTACTGATTTTAGGATTGGTTGTTCAGGCTTTCCTACAGTAGGTCTAGACTCTGGTTTAGAGGGTGTAGACTCCACTTTCTTATAAGGACAGCTAGACGCAACATGTCCCTTCTCGTGACATCTAAAGCATGACATCTTATCAATCGGATTTTTATATGTGCCGTTTGACTTAGGTGTCTCACTAGTGTCATTCTCTTTCATTTCAACTACAGTGATTACTTCCTCTTGCTAATTATTTATTTCAGGTTTAGCTTCTCCTAGTGTAGTGTCACTAGCAGACTGCACAAGCTTGACTTTCTTAATCTTAGAGGTAGTATTAGACACCTTAGTTCGCTTATCCTTTTCAGATTTAGTTCCAGTTGCTACCTATGATTCGACCGGTTCATCAGTTTTATCCTGAGGTTGAGGAACATAATTATTGTTGAAAGGTGGAGGACTCTCTTGATAACCTAATCCAACTGGTTTCTTAGACTGCCGTTGAGCTTCTAAGATTTTTCCTAGGTTTAGAGATGAATTCCTAAACTTTTCAATATTACTATTTACCTCAACAACCTTAACTCTTGATTCTGCTAGTTCTACATACTTAATGGTAAATTCTTTGGTTCAAGCTTCAACATGCTCATACATAAGTTCTATCTTGACACATTGTTCACTTAATTTGTCTTTTAGAACTATGACATCCTGAGCATCTGCTTTCAGCTTATTCCTTAGATCTTCCTTAATATCTTGAAGACTAGCATTATCTGATTTTAACGATTGTACTTGAGCTCTTAATGAGTTATGTGTTTCTAGAACTAGATTTAATCTATCATTTAAAGTAACACTTAAAAGCACATAAATCATGGAATGTAGAAAAGTTTAGAGTTACCTTTTTGTGATCCGATTCCACGTTAGCCATTTTAGCAGCAAACTCCAGAATGGACTGATTCTCTGACTTTTCCACCATCAAAGGACTTGTATCGTTCTGCTTGGTGCCCTCTACAACTTCTTCAGCTCTGTCAGCCCCAATCTCAGTTACTTCAGCCATAAAGGCTCTAGCATTCGACTCCTGATGAGTACTCCAATCATAAGTTCCATCAAGCTGTCTGTTAGCTAACACATTTGTTAACAGACCAGCGAAGGCTGCTTGATTTCCAGAACCACCAGATTGATATCTTCCTTGAGTCTGACTTTGATAGTTCTCTACTTTGGGTCTTTGACACTCTCTTGCATAGTGTCCCAATCCTTGGCTATTGTAACACTTAACCTTTGATTTGTCAAACCCAACCTTGATGTTGCCTACGTTCAGATTTCTCCCAGTTCTCTTCATGAACCGCTTGACCCTCTGAGTCACCATGGCCAGTTGCCATTGTAGGTCCATTTCCTCCAAGTCATCAAGATCCTCCTGATCGTAGTCTTCTTCCCATAACGCAGGATCGTTTATCTTCCCTTGAACGCAATTACCGTATGCTGCGACAAATGAAGCTAAAAGATTCAGATGATCTTCAGCTGATTTTGTGCTCATTGGCATCTTTGTGTATCCTTGAGATGTAGATGCTGAATGAGTTGGTTTTTCTTCTGGTTTAGAAAACTCTAAGAATGCCCTGCTACGAGATTCCTCTGTTTCCACTGGAATGGATTCTTCTCCCAAGAAGAATGTTGTGGCCCCCGACTTCAGTTCACCAGTAATCGACGGTTTTGACTTTCCAAAAAACATTTCTGGATCTTGAACCTGTTCAAACTCTCGTTCTTTCTTCTGTAATTTTAAGTTATAAGCCCTCAGCGTTCCAATTACACCTTCAAGAGTTAGAGTCTCGAACTTCTCTTCATCATGTTTTATTAACGCTGTGTACATTTCCCACTTCGCCGGTAAAGCATCTAGAAGCTTCTCTCTATCTTCTCAGTCTCTTGGTAATCGACATTGTGATTGTCAAGCTCAGTTAACAGATGATAGAATCTAGTGATTGTTTCATCTAACGTCTCATTCTTCAACGCCTTGAAAACAGCGAATTGCTGTTTCAGCATCTCAGTTCTACCCTTGCGAACCCTTGGATTTCCCTCACACCTCTTCTCTAGAGCATCCCATAGCTCTTTAGAAGTCTGATGATTTCTTAAGGTGTGTAGAACTTCTTGAGTTAACGCCATATGGATAATTGAGAAATCTCGGTTCTCGGCCTCAGAAAGTTTCTTATCATCATCCTTCATATTCTGATAAGGTAAGACTCTTTGTCGGCCCTAACTCTTGCGTAGGAGGAATATATCCCTCATCGATGCAAATCCACATACGCATGTCGTTGAATCGAGCAAAATCAGCAAACCTATCCTTCCACCAATAGTAGTCGTCCAATTTCATCAGCTTTGGCGGAGAATTTGCATTGCCTACCTCTGACAAGTTCGAAGAAACCTTAAATTTCTGACAAGTTCGAATCTCGCAAGTTCGTTTCTGACAACTTCGAATCTGACAAAGTCGATTCTGACAAGTTCGAACCTCAGCTAAATTCGAACGAATCCCTAAATTAAGCTAGTGAGGAGCGTATTCTGACAAGTTCGAATGAACCCTAATACCCCCTAAAGTTCGAGCACCGCAAGTTCGAGAAACGTCCAAAAAGTCGATTTTTTCAAGTTTTCAGATTAAACCAATGTTTTTAATACTAAAAACAATGATTTCAACTGAAAAAGTGAACTAATATGAATTTTTCTCTGTTACCTTGCTTGTAGAACTCAGAAAACTATGAAAAACGTGATTTTTCTGGTAATAACGTCAAGAAACCAAGAATGTTTAGATGAACGCGAAGAACATGATGAACACTCTTTATGGCTCTGATACCACTTGTAAGGTCACCTACCTACAGATCTGATCTTGACGCGACACCTTCCAACGAGTGCGGAATCCTCGTTAGGGGTTTAACGGATCGATCACACACACTGAAACTCGGAGACTAACACAATGACAGACGTCAACAACGAACGTCCCGACACGTGAATCTTTCCAAAACGACTCTCTGAAATCTCACAAGTTCGTATGTGCACTATACAAGCTCTGAATGCTAATTTCTGCAAATGTCTCTCATGAAAACGGATTAATTCTTAATTATAGAGTTTAAGTTTGAACTTAGCTCAGACAAGTTCGTTCAGGCCCAAGCCCACGAACTTGTCCACTATATGTTCGAACTTAGCTTTACTAAGTTCAAACCCTAGCCTTTGAACTTATTCTTGAACTTGTCTTTGAATATGTTCTTGAACTTATCTTTGAACTTATGTTTGAACTTATGTTTGAACTTATCTTTGAACTTATGTTTGAACTTATCTTTGAACTTTAGTAAACATCAATCACAAACAAGATCAAACATATATAACCAATATCAAACATAGGTATTGACTTGTAATTACACAGCCTGAACTATTACAAAAGACTATCTACACTTAGACTGCTATCGTCACACAGGATGTACTAACACCAAAGTATCCCGACACAGTATATCGACTTGATAAGGCTTTGTATGGATTGCATCAGGCATCAAGTGCTTGGTATGAGACGTTGTCAACTCATCTTTTGGACAATGGGTTTGAGAGAGGGAGAATTGATAGTACGTTATTCGTGAAAAGAAAAGGAGAAGACTTTATCTTAGTACAAGTGTACGTGGACGACATCATTTTTGGGTCGTCAAACGAGCAGATGTGCAAAGACTTTGAAAAGGTCATGAAGTCCAAGTTTGAGATGAGTGCTATGGGAGAGCTGAATTTCTTTCTTGGTTTGCAAGTTGAACAAAAAAAAGAAGGAATGTTTATCCATCAGACGAAGTATGTCTATGACATTTTGGAGCGCTTCGGGATGGAAGGAACAAAGCTCACCACACACTTTAGTACTCCGATTCAAGTGAATCACAATCTCGGACCGGGTACAAAAAGTGATACTGATGTGGATCCGACTTTATATCGGGCCATGATCGGGTCACTTATGTATTTAACTGCTTTTAGACCTAACATTATGTTTGTTGTGTGTATTTGTGCTAGGTTTCAAGCAAATTCAAAGGAGATGCATATGAAAGCCGTGAAGCGAATTTTGAGATATCTAAAGCCGAAACCGAAGCTGGGACTTTGGTATCATGCTGACGGAGATCTGGAATTGGAGGTGTACACGAACTCTGACTATGGTGGATGTAGCTTGAACTGGAAATCAACAACTGGATGTTGTCAGTTCCTTGGAGGGAGGCTCGTATCCCGGAAATGCAAGAAACAAACTTCGGTAGCCTATCAACGTGCGAGGCCGAGTATGTAGCTGCTGGTAGTTGTTGTTCACAAGTTTTATGGATCCAACAACAATTGCGGGATTACAGTTTGACTTATACTCTTACTCCCATTAGGATAGATAATCAATCAACAATTGCTATAACAAATACTCCAGTTAAACATAGTAAAACAAAGCACATAGACATAAGACATCATTTTATACGTGATTGTGCTGAAAACAATTTGATAAAACTGGTAAAAGTTGCAACTGAGGACAATAATGTAGATTTATTCACAAAAGCATTTGATAAGTCACGCTTTGAGTTGTTAGTTCAACTAAATGGCATGCGTTATCCAGAGTAACTTGACCTTAGTAGTTTTTCTTTCTTTTTATAGTAAGTTATTAGTTTAGTTTATCAGCTTATTTTTCTTAAAAGTAAAAAAAAACAAAAGAAAAAATAGAGAAAACCATAAAAATTTCAAAAAATAAGAATATCAAAAAATGAGTTAAGTCTTAGAATCATAGGTTCAAAATGACGAAAATTAGCACTGTTTAAACAAATTCTAAGTGTTATGCTTTCACACATAATGCACCATTAACTCTAAGTGATATAAATATTCTTGTCTGATATGTTGGTAGGCATAATACATAAAGGAAATCCTAACAGCTAATAAAATAATCAAGAAAATGTCATATGAGTAACTAACTTAGATGTATGACCAAAAGGTCTTAATTTCTATGTTAGAGACATACAGACAATGATTATAAATGAGGTATGCAAATTTATCTTGGGGATGTATAGCAACATCAAAATACATCTTAAACGAAGATAGAAAAGGTTTTGAAAAGAAAAGGAAGTCAAAACAAGTCGCTTTGTTGTACGTGAGTACAGACCTGTCACCGCTGTTTTGACTTAAGCTAGCAAGATAAGTCGCTTTGTTGTACGTGAGTACAGACCTATCATCGTTGTCTTGCTAACATAAGAGGAACTCTAAGACAAACTAAGACACTCTGTTTTATGTAAATACAGAACTGTGTCCAACTTTTGCCTTTTAAAGAAAATTTGCAATACCAAAAAGTTATAATCATTGTGTGTCTGCCTTGATCATAGAAGTATATCCAAATATGGGACACGCAAGGTAGTTTCTTGATAAATAAAAAGGCCAAAGGAATTTCCAAAGTGTTGAATGTTAAAGGGAAAAACATACCGACAATCGACTTGGAATGTATATCACGACAAACAATCAAAGGAATAAAAATTCCTAAGTGTGAAAGTGAAATACTGAAAGTGCGTTTGACACCACTATCTGATTGAAATTTCTTTGACTATCTCGCAAAAATATTCCTTTAGTATAAATTTTATCTTTAAAGTATTTTTGAGTTAATATAATTCAATTTAATTTTATTTTATTTTATTCTAACTTTTAATAAATATGAAAAGGCCAAAGTTACTTGGATGCATTATAAGTTGGAGAAACAAAATTGCGTGATAATACGTTGCTTAGTGTGAATATGTTGCAAAGTTGAAAAAATCCCGTAAGTGAAAAAGTTGGATTTTATTCAAGAATTTTCAGAATATTTAATCAAGTTCGAACATCAAACAAGTTCGAAGTTACATTCGAACTAGTTGCAAGTTCGAACTTGACCTAAGTTCGAAGGTGGTTGAATATAAATAGGACAACAGTACTTCATTCAATGCACTTACCTTCGAACTTAGACTCTCGAACTTGTCCAGCGATCTCGAACTTATCTTCAAAGTTATCGATATTCAATTTTGTTCCCTATTTCTCGAAGTTTGCTACTGTTTCTCGAACCTATATACACACTTAGGTGTATTGAACCAACAATATCTAAGTAAGTGTAAAATTAGGACTTTTTAGTGGTTAAAATCAACAAACTTTTGAGTTTTTGTGTCATTTCAAACTAGGTGCTTTAAATAACATGTTTTAAAAGCAAAAACTTAAAATTAATGATACATAACCTAGATTAGAACCTATTAAGACTAGATTCTATTGTTAATTAAGTCAAATAGGGTTAAAATCATGGTTTTGAGGTTGAAAGTGACTGACTTCTAACTTGTTCTTCAGGTTCAAACTTGTCAGAGCTTCGAACTTGTTAAAATATCTATAAGTTCGAAGTCAGACATGTTCGAATGGGTTTCTCTAACTTAATTAAGTTCGAATTTTTAATAGTCTCGAATTTATGTAAGTTCGAATGTGTTAAACTTTGAACTTAATCAACTTCGAATTTATTCAAGTTCGAATAGCACAATTTTTGTTTTTAAATTAATTTCTAACTTTTTATGAAATTGTGTGCAGATATGGGAGACCGCGCATTTTTCAATAAATATAATATGGTAATGGATGTTGATCTCCAGCTGCCGGAGGCTCAGCCATATCGGCAAATGATAAAGTTTTTGTCCCATTCCATGGTGGCTTATGCGTTAATGCACAATCAGCCTATTCTTCTTACATATGTTAGGCAATTCTGGCAGCATTTGCAAGTTGACTGCTCTGTGACACCTACAGTTCTCCGTACAAGAGTAGGTGGCCATCCGATCGCATTCTATGCTGAGCATCTGCGTTCAATCTTGCAACTGGGGGCAATTGCTCCAGAAGTCGGCCATTGACTTTCCGGCTCCAATAAGGCAAGCGGCCTTTCTTAGAATGGGTTATGCTCAGGACATAACCAAGGCTTCATATGTGAAGAGCAGACTCATTGGTCAGTGGAGATATTTGGTCCATGTGATCATGGTATGTTTTGCACCCAAAAAAGCGGGTTTCAACACAATGGTGTCTAAGTTGCAATCAGCAATGATCTCACTTGTCTACAACAAAGCGTTCAACTTCTCAGAAATGTTCTTCGGGGAGTTTGTCCATCAGATTACTGCTCCCACCCGAGAAAGATTTCTCATGTATCCCTGCTACATCATGATGATTATCCGCCACTTCCTGCCAGACCTACCGACGCTGCCAGAGCAAACTGGCGTAGCCATCATCGATAAGAGAATTTTTGCAGACTGTCAATCCCACAATGCGCTAAGGGCTGAGCAAGTAAGGCCCCAGGTGGCTCCTCTCTTTGGTGCAGTAATAGATCCAGATTTTGTTGCTCTCGAAGGGGATGACTGGATAGGTTATGCACTGCAACAACAACCACAGCTGCAGCAACCTCAACCACAACAAGCACCGGTTCCCCGAACTCCGGTTGCTTTTACAATTCCCTGTTCCCGATCTACTGCAGAGGCAGGTGGGCCATCAACATCGGCACCACAGCTTGATCAGAGAGAACAGACACTGCAAGAAATTTTTGATCAAGGAGCTGCAGCACAAGAGAACATAGCAGAACAGCTTGTTCACGAGATTTTGGAACCCCCCACCGGCATGGATGACATATTTAGAGAAATTGATGAATATCAGCCTTCGGTCGCTGAAACTGAAGGCACAGCAAGAACCGAGATTAGGAATGACGTGACAAAAGGTCAAGTAGAGACCGCCTCTGAAACTGAATTAGAGTCTTGTTCAGGCGAGGAGGACGCTGACGATGTTAATCTAGCAGTTTCATTTGAAATATATGGCTCTAGAGTTATGGTGAGCCGAAGAAAGATGTCACGTCCTGTACTTCGTGATGAAGAAGAAAGAGATGAGGACTTTATTATAGAAGAAGAAGCAGCATATGCGACACAGCAAAGGGCAAAGCGACAACGTATTAGTCAGGGAGCTCCGTCTACTTCAGCTACCACTCCATATGTCGCAACCACCGCTCCATCCACATCTACTTCCATTCCATCCACTTCTACTACATTTTCTGACAACCAGCAATTCACAAAGCTGAAAAGTAAAGTAGACTTCCAGACAGTCCAAATATTCCAGCTATCTCAAGCTGTAAAGGAGTTGCGGCAGCATAACTCAAGATTGGAGCAAGAAAATGCTCAATTGCAAACAAAAGTGGCTGCTCAACATGAGGCGATGTCAGCTCAACAGTCTCAAATTCTGACTCTGCAGACCCTGGTTGAGCAAATAATGAAAGATCTACAAGCTCAGGGGGAGAGCAGTTGCAGAGGATATGTGTTTAGAAGAGTTAGGAGAGACAGTGATGATGAAGGAGGTGACCCGAGCACGCAAAAAGACAGTGAGCTAGCAGATCTTGCACCGGAGAGTGATCAGTAAGCTAAGATTTAAGGGGAGCCAGGATCAACTGGGACAGGAGGAGGAGGAGGTCAGAATAAAGGCAAGGCTCCAGAAGCGTCAGAGTTAGTCGATCAAGAAATAATTAGAGCCTTGGCCGATATTGATGATCACGACGAGAGGAATTTTGATTTTGAAGATGAGTTGGAAGAACTCGAGGAAGGAGAGTTTATCCCATAAAATGTTCCCGACTGGAACCCAAACGATGAAATTTTTGTTGACGAAGAACACGAAGCTGATGAAATCGTCATTAAAAGGCAACCAGTCACGGAACACTATGTGAATTCAGACCAGATTCCGATCGATCTAGATAGTCTGAGGTCAACAATTAATGAGAAATCGGATGATGATGCATCACAAGAGGCAGATAAGGAGCTATCTAATGAAGAAAAGAGACAACTCTGGTTCAAGAAAGAAGAAAAGAAGTCTGAGTTAGCTGTGAAAGAGAAGATGAGAGTGCCAAGTCCAGGGAAACTATCTGGAGGCATTCTCAGTTGGTTTTTCGACAGAGAATTACAACATTTTGTGTTTAAGAGAAGAGATGGGCTCCAGTATCTGAAGAGAAAGCTAAAAGTCTTCAATACATTGCCTAAAGTTGAAGTAAAAGAACTAGCATGGAAGAATCTGATCAACCTAGGAGACGACCAGTACGCAGAAGTGATTACCTAGAATCATCAGAAAAGAAGGTCGGTCTGGAAGGTTTGAGAGAATAAAGCCAAGAGAAGGAAAGAGAGTTATGGATGAGTCAAGGATAGATTCATTGACCGGAAAGCCTTGAATGAAGATGTTCTACAAGTCGGTTCGATGCCTAAAGAAGGTTCCATTGAAGCCAATGCCACAAGATGTTCTGGCGAATATGAAGTGGTAGTTTGTTGATAATGAAACAGTTGAGGCAGTTATGGAAGATCAAGACAAAAGAGTTATTTGAAAGTGTATGACCCTCTGCACCTTGTAAACCTGTCTCAGGGCGACTTGCTGAAACTTCATGAGCAACCAATCTACTTTCACGAAGGTTGGAGATCAGAAGGCAAGAAGTACCAGAAGGTTGTAAAGGTTTGTGTAGAACAGGGTTTGTATGCTGGTAGCATTTTAAATAAGCCTAGTTCTATAGATTAGTTGAATATCCAAGTAGAAGCTATTGTCAAGGGGGAGTCTGTTAGTGCACCCTGTGTGACGATAGCAGTCTAAGTATATATAGTCTTTTGTAATAGATCAGCCTTTGTAAATACAAGTTATATATGTTTGATCTTGTTTGTGTTTGATGTTTACTTAAGTTCAAACATAAGTTAAAACATAAGTTCAAACACAAGTTCAAGAACAAGTTCAAGAATAACTTCAAAGGCTAGGGTTTGAACTTAGTAAAGCTAAGTTCGAACATGTAGTGGACAAGTTCGTGGGCTCGGGCCTAAACGAACTTGTCTGAGCTAAGTTCGAATTTAACCTCTATAATTAAGAGTTAATCAGTTAGAATTAGGGACTTGTGCAGAGATTAGCACCTAGAGCTCGTATAGTGCACACGAACTTGAGAGATTTTAGAGAGTCGTTTCGGAGAAATACACGTGTCGGGTCGTTCGTCGTAACGTCTTTCATTATGTTCGTCTCCAGGTTTCCGTGTGTGTGATCGATCCGTTAAACCCCTAACGAGGATTCCGCACTCGTTCGAAGGTGTCGCGTCAAGATCAGATCCGTAGGTAGGGACCTTACAATTTTTTACTTTCTCTTTATATTATAATTTATTTCATATATATTTTTTTTGTATTTTTTTAGCATTTAATTATCCAATGTAACATTTATTTTTTATGATATTTGTTTTAATTAATAATTATTAATTAGTAATTTTTATTTATATAAAATTATTATACGATAGACCTAATTCGTCATTTTTTGGTCCAAAAATTTTAGTTGGAACGATTCGAATTTTGTTGATTGTCATTTAATTGAAATTGAAATTGAAATTATTATTTTGTTTATAAAATCATAACGGTTCATCGTTTTTTTAATAAAAAAATAAAATTGAAATGGTTTGTCATCTTTTTGGTCGAAAAATCTAAAACGAGAATGGTGCGATGTTTTTTTATCAATGTTTAATAAAAAAACTGAATGGTCCTTTTGTTGTAAAAAAATAAAAAATAAGGATGGTTCGTCATTCTTTATCGAGAAATTAAAAATGGAATGGTTTTTCGTTTTTTATCGAGAAAGTTAAAATTAGAATGGTTAGTCTCGAAATAATCAAAATCAATATGGTTCATACTTTTTTGATAAAAAAGTCAAATAGCGGAATGGTTCATCGTTTTTTGATCGAAAAAATAAATTCCGAATGATTTGACGTCTTTTAATCGAAAAAATCCAAATCAGAATGATTCGTCAGTTTTTTTTATCGAAAATACTAAAATCGGAATTTATTTGTCGTTTAATTAGAATCGGAATCGAAAAAAATTAAAATGATAAACTATTCAGATTTTAATTTTTTTTCAAATAAAAAAATGGCTCATTCCGATTTTAAGTTTTTCGAACAACAAACAAAAAATCATATCTATTTTGATTTTATTGAATGAAAAAAAACAAGAAAACATTCGTATTTTGATTATTTCGGACAAAGAAATGACGAACCATTCTTATTATAATTTTCCAATGAAAAAAAACTTTAACACGTCTTTATTTTAAATTTTTTGAACGAAGAAAAAAAATAAATCATTCTGATTTTAAATTTAATAGAACGAACATAATTTTGAATTTTAATATTTTTAAATGAAAAGAGAACGAAGAAAGATTCAGATTTTCAATAAACATTTGAAAAAAAAATAACGAATCAGGTCTGTCATATAATAATCTTAAATAATTAATTATATTAATATAAAAAAGGGTTATCACTGATAATAAAAATTAACATACAAATGATATAAAAAATAGTATTTTTAAAAAAGTGAATAAATATAAAATGTTACATTTGTATAAGTAAATGACTAAAAAAGAAATCCAAAAAATATCTTTGAAATAAATTATAAATTAAAGAAATAAAACAATAAGTAAAATAGAAAACAATAAAAAAGATTAAAAATTTACATAAATGGTCCCTGAAAGACAGAAGGACAAAAATGACTATGAGACTAATGACTCAACTTAACTGTCGTTAGATTTATGGACCAAAATATTATAACTTTTCAATTTTAGGGACTTACGATGTAATAAAATTTTTGAGGAATTAAACCATAATTTTATATAAACCATAGGGACCATCTGTGTAATTTAGTCCAAAACTAAAAAAAAACAACATCAATAATCGACTAAAATGTTCCTTGTGATTCATATGGAATTGTGATTTTAGCTTCTGAAAGAATTTTATTACACCACAAACCAGGTTTGTCATATAATAATCTTAAATAAATAATTATATTAATATAAAAAAGATTTATAAAATTAACTTATAAATAATTATAAAAGTTAGTAAGTGTTAATGTTGATTACCAGATTAATCAGCACTAGTGTATGTATATAAACACTCAAACATTCACACACAAACAGAATAATAACTCAATGATTATGTAATGATGAAGAATAGAGACAAAGAGAATAATATGCGGCGGCTGAAGAATGTATCCGTGAATATTCAATTGTCCACTTTTACACACAACCCTAGGTCAATAAATACCTAGGATAATAAAAGCAAGTTTAAAGGAATTACACTTTGGCCCCCTTAAATTTAATAACAAAAAACTAAACTATAAATAAATTACAAGTAAACTAACTAGTAATATTTATTACAAAATAAATCCACAAGATCGAAATTAAATATCTAACAATCTCCCCCTTTTCGATCATTGTAGAGGAACTCTGGCATGATCTGTTGTTTCTCGGAAGCCAAGGATGACGTCGAATCGTCTTGTCACTTGCCTGAGATGTAGCCTTTCGTTCATATATTCAATGCCGCTGAGAATGTCTTGAATCTGCTTTGGTGAGCGTCTAAGTTCTGGATTTGTCTGAGCATCAAATTCTTGTAAGGTCTACCTAACACAGATCTATCTAGACGCGGAACCGTCAACGAGTGCGGAATCCTCGTTAACGGGTAGACGGTAACAACTCACACACGAAACAAGGAGACTATCAGAAGCTGAACGAACGACACACGAACGATCCTACAAACTGATTCTCTCCGAAACGGCACTAAAACTGATGATAAACTCGAGATCGCTTAATGCTTAATCCCTGACGAATTCTGCAAAAAGTCTGATAATATCTCGAGTCTATCCCTAATTATAGAGCCTGATTCGAGTCTGTTATGGGCCAAACTCGAATCTAGCCGAAGACCCATTCGAGTTTGTCCACAATGACACTCTCGAATCTGCCCTCATTCGAATCTAGGGCTACATTCGAAACTATCACAGATTCGAATGCCAAGCCTTAAATAATTCGAATCTAGCATTTCACATACTTAACTTAGTATTGAAACTTATGTTTTTACCTTATGATTGAATTTATCTTTGCACTTTATGTTTGAACTTCTTGTAATACGTTACATCAAGTTCAAACATACAAACACTAATAAATGTCAACCATATATAAACATATATAACAAACACTTGCTAAAATCACAATGTAGGATCACTTAGACTGCTATCGTCACACAGGGTGTACCAACAAACTCCCCCTTGACGATAGCTTCTAACAATTCACACATTTGATTAAGAACTTATGTTTATATATTGATTCAAACTACTTCCAGCATACAAGCCTTGTTCAACACATACTTTGACTACATTTTCATATTTCCTAGCTTCACTATCCATATGTGCATCACTAGAAATCTTACAGGCATGCAAAATATGAAGATCATCTCTAGATAGGTTTACCAGGTGAAGAGGATCGTAAACTCTAAGAATAACGTTTTCTTCAAAGTCTTCCATGACCGCTTCTCCAGTCTCAGTGTCAGCATACCACCAATGCAGATTCTTCAAGACATTCTGTGGCATAGGCTTGAGAGGCACCTTCCTAAGACATCTTGCTGGTTTGTAGTGGAACCTCATCCAAGGTCGACCAGTTAGAGGATCAATGCGTGAAAGATCTTCTACTCTTCTTCCAACCCTTGGATTCAGTCGCTCAAACTTCCTTGATCTTCCCTCTTCCCTCTTTTCTATTGATTCTTGCAATTACGTCTGCGTAGGGATCATTGCCAATGTTAATCAGATCTTTCCATGCTAACGCTGTGATTTCGATCTTTGGCAGTGAATTGAAAGCTTTTAAAGTTCGCCTCAGGTACTGGAGCCCGTCTTTCCTCTTAATTATGAATAGCTGCAGTTTTCGATCAAAGAACCAGCTTAATATGCGTGCAGACAACTTTCCAGTCCCTGGCACTCTCATTGTCTTTTTAAGCTCTAACTCCTTCTTTTCAGCTCTGAACCATAGCTTTCTTTTCTCTTCATTTGTTAGTTCTCTGGCTGGTTCCTCTACTGATGGCTCAACGTTTAACGCAGCATTCACAACATCTACGTTGACAATATTATTCCCATCTATCATGTATGTATCCGTGATAGGATTCTGCTGTACGGCGATTTCATCAGCTTCATCATCCTCATCAGCACATACTTCGTCATCTGATTGCCAGTCAACTATTTCTTCTGGCACAAACTCACCTTCTTCCAGCTCTTCGTCTTCATAATCAAAACCTAAATCCATCGGATCATCATCAAGATCCATAAGAGCATCGATCATCTCGCTGATTTTAAAATCTGTTGGCTTAGATAAACTCGCTTCACCTACTTCTCCTCCTGCTAGACTAGGCTCCCCCTGAGATTGAGCAGTCTGAGCAGTAGAAAAATCTACTGGCTCATTCTGACTTTTAGGGCTGGGATCATTGCCTTGATTGTCCTCATCATCATCTTCTCTCGGCCTCTGTATTGCCTGATCACGGCACGACGTCTCCCCCTGAGCCTGTAAATTTTTCATTAACTGCTCTATTAGGGAGCGCATCGACCTTAACTCAGCTGCCTGATCGCAGACAGACGTTTTCAATTCAACGTTCTCTTCCTGGACTTGTTCTACAATCTTCTTCAATTCAGCATTCTCTTTATCAAGACTTGCATTATGCGACTGAATTTCACCCATTGCCTTTGTTAGGCCTAAGATTTGAACATGCTGGAAGTCAATGCGAGCTTTAAGCTGCACACACCTTTGGTTGTCAGCGTAGGTGGTCGAGGTAGATGGAATGGACTGTATAGGAGTTGCGCGGATTGGTGATGGAATATATGGTTCATGTTGAGGTGGTGGTGGTGGAAAGGTGGTTTGAGGTTCTTGAGGCTGAGTTTGGGGGATTTCTGGTTGAACTGCTGGAGCTGAAGATGACCCTTGCATGAATCGATGACGCTTGGCCCGTTGCCTCATCACTAAAGAAGCAATCTCTTCTTCTTCAAAATCTGATTCATCAGCCTCTCTTGATGCGCGCCTCCTCGAAGTCTCTTCATTAATAACTACTACTCTCGAACCATAAGTCTCTATTCGAACACGAGGTTCAGTAGACACAGACTCTGGAGCTTCAGCTTCAATTTCCTCCATTTCCTCCGATTCGGTTGCAGATGATGACTCATCAATACCAGTCTGCTCTGGCACATATTCGTCCACATCTCTCAACACATCTTCTTCTCCCTCAGGAGGCTCAAGTAATTCACCCACTAAGGCTGCAGCTATATCTTCATTTGCATGTGGACCTGCCTCCCAGATTTCATTAAGAGTTTGGCACAATTGGTCAGTTTCGCTTGGAACATTTGACGGCCCGGCTTCCTGCACTTCTGGTTGCTGACTCGTAGAAGGCCTAGACGCCTGAGTTTGACTCGCGGATGGTCTTTGTCTTCGCCTTTGGGCACGCGGTGGCTGTGGTTGTGGTTGTTGTTGTGGCTGTGGTTGTCTTGGTTGAAATTCAACTTCCCCTGCCCAGTTGGCAACATCTGGGGCTTCAAAATTTCTATCCAAGATGGCTCGAAACAACAGACGCTCAACTGGAACAGCCAATCTTCCTCTGTGTGAGGAACAATCAGCGAAGATCCTCTTATCCATTATAGCTACACTCTGAATCTCATTTGACGGAGGCAGATTTGGCAAGAAGTGCCTTATAAGCATCATGATGAACCGTGGATACAACAAGAATTGTTTATTTTCTGGAGCGGTGATCTGGTGAACAAATTCGGAGAAAAACATTTCCGAGAAGCTGTATGGTCGATTATACACTATCGCGACTATCCCAGACTGGATCTTCGCAACCATATAGTCAAACCCGGCTTTCTTTGGTGCAAAGCAGACCATAAAGACGTGAGCCAAAAACCTCCATTGGCCGATTAACCCGCTCTTCATATACGAAACTTTCGTCACGTCTTGACTATATCCCATTCTCTGAAAGGCCGCTTGCCTAATATTCAGAGGAAACTCGATTGGTCCAGACTCTTCTTCTTGTGTACCCAGCTGCAATACCTGACGCAGCATATCCGCCGAAAATACTAGCGGTTGTCCAGTTATGCGAGTTCATAGCACTGTCGGGGTGACCGAGCAGTCTACCTGAAGATGATCATAAAATTGACGAATATAAGGTAAAACGAGCTGAACATTATGAGACAACGCAAAACCAATCCTAGATTCTACTAGAAAATCTAGCATTTGTCTGAACCCCTGCGCCTCAGGGAGATGATGATCAGGATGAAGGACCATATTGTGCTTCGGCACAAAAGCTCGTACAGCCATTTCTGCACAATAAACAAACTATTAGATTCATTGAAAATCAATAAACTTGTTTAAATTTAAATCTGCTTTATTTTGCACTTGTTTAAGTACAAAATCCAACACAATTAAATTTCTACAAGTTTAATAAAATTTAAATTAAATAGTGCAAATAAAAGACAGATTCGAATGTAACAGATTCAAATAAGTCCCCCTTTCGAGTTGTTGACAGATTCGAATGTCCTGGTCTTCTCGAGTCTAATGACAGATTCGAGAAACCTCAGGAACAGATTCGAACCTCCGACTTTACTCAAATACCAAATCTCTTGATTTTAACCTTTTTGGACTTAGAAAATTACATTCATTAGTCCTACTAGTTACTAATCACAGATATGTGCCTCTAATTTGACTATTTATCGGTCCAAACTTGGTAATTTTGTAAAAACCCGATTTCGACCTTTAAACCTTCAAAAATCAATGATTTTGCCTAAAAAGGTGTATAAGACTACATGAATCTTGTACAATCAAGTTGGATATACCTAGATACAACAGTAGAATCGAACTCCTTAGCAATAATCTCGACAAATTGTCGTTTATGAGAGATACGATAGATTCGAGCACAGATTCGAAATCGCCTGATTAGATTCGAGAATATAGATTCGAAAACAGTAAGTA
This sequence comes from Centrapalus pauciflorus, assembly GCA_020465985.1. Lineage (NCBI taxonomy): Eukaryota > Viridiplantae > Streptophyta > Magnoliopsida > Asterales > Asteraceae > Centrapalus > Centrapalus pauciflorus. Next base: position 39,102 of record JAANYP010001454.1, on the reverse strand, counting down.
TTTAATGACTTCACTGTTGACCTATATATACTACCAACCTTCGAATCTAAGGCCAGACTCGAATCTACTGACAGATTCGAAGCTTTTCAAATTCGAGTCTGTCCTAAACTCGAAAAACACCAAACACTTAGAAAAATTTCTAAATTTTTTTGAAATAACTTCAACTTTTCCAACATTTTTCTACGGTATTGTGTAACAAGATAAACTATGCCAACTCTTTTACCCTAAGCACATGATTTTTCACGCAATGTTTATTTTAACCAACTTTGAATGCATCCTCAGTAATTTTTTTTGACCTTTTACCTAAGTAAAAATTAAACTAAAATAAAATAAATTAAATTAAATTAAATTAAGGTAAAATAAAATAAAAATAAAATTTTGACCAAAAATTTAATCTAGACTTAAGCTATAATTATAAAATTTACAACCTAAGCTAAATACTAAACAAAATTTTTTTGATGAGTATAGTCTAAGAAAGGTTCAATCAGATAGCGATGTCTGATACTCACTTTCAGTACTTAAACTTTCACACTTAGGAATTTTTGATTCCTTTGATTATTTGTCGTGACATACCTATTTAGCCGATTGTTGGTATTTTACCCCTTTAAACATGCTACATTTCGGAATATCCCTTGGCATTTTTATTTATCATGAAATTATCTTACGTGACTCAGACATAGACATACTTTTATGATCAAGGCACACAGACAAAGATTCTAACTTGTTGGTATTTGCAAACTTTGTTTAAAAGACAAACATCGGACACAGGTCTGTATTTTCATACAACAAAGTGTCTTATTTTTAAAGTAAGCAAGACAGCGGTGACAGGTCTGTACTGACGTACAACAAAGCGACATATCTGCTAATGTTGGGTACAATTATAAATAGAGTTGAAAACAATATTTTGTAATAGTTCAGGGGAATTTATTGTAAATACACAATAGTTATATTGTGTATATAAATAGAAGTAGTATTTCTATTTGTGAGAGATCGGATAGAAAAGAAGAACATGGATCTGATTGATAGAGAGAAAAAGAAAGATTGCTTTGCAAGAAAGCCAAGAACCGAATGTAATATTTCTCTCTTAATCATTCAATAGATTATGTTGATTGATAATTGTTCATATAATTGTTTAATGTTGATATGAATTGCATGAAAAGTGAATTCACAATTGGTATCAGAGACTAATATGGATTAAATTGATTGAATTTTGAATCTGAATTTTCATTTTTTTCGAACACTGTTACATCAAGTTTTTTGAAAATCTGAAAATCAATTGAGGATTTTGATTCTGTGGATGAAATGATCTGAATTTTGGATCGAAGGTGTGAAATTTAAAGGCGAATCTGATGATATAAACATCAAATATTATCTCAAAACACACAGAATTTAATTGAGAAATTTCAGATTTTTTGAAAAGTGTGTGTTCTTGAGGTTTTTGGTTGATTTTTGGTTTTTAATCGAGAATTAGCCAAAGTGATTTCACAAAAGTTGTTTCTGCTATTAAAACGAACCCTCGAAATCAATTTGAGGTCAAATCATGGATTTTTGTTGAAAAAGTTCGAATCTGATCTTGTTTTTGTTGAAAAATGATAAAACTCGGGCATAACTATATTCATAGTGTCATTCGAGTTTTATAAAGAAGGCATTCGAGTTTTATGAAGAAGGCATTCGAGTTTTATTAAGAAGGCATTCGAGTTTTATAAAGAAGGCATTCGAGTTTTATAAAGAAGGCATTCGAGTTTTATGAAAGTTTTATTCGAGTTTGATGAATGCTTCATTCGAGTTTGCTGAATGCTTCATTCGAGTTTGATATATGCTTATTTCGAGTTTGATAATACATTCATCGAGTTTCATGCCTTATGATTCGAGTTTTAAGCCTTAATCATTCGAGTTTCATGTTTAATTGATCGAGTTTCAAGCTTAATTGATCGAGTTTAATACATTCTTCATTCGAGTTTCATTCTTGTTCATTCGAGTTTCATACTCAATCATTCGAGTATTATACTTATTCATTCGAGTTTGGTGATTCTTTATTCGAGTTTGAGTCTTCATCAATCGAGTTTGATTCTTATACATTCGAGTTTCATCCAATATCATTCGAGTTTTGACTATTTGACCTTTGCTGCTTAAATTGACCATAACTTTTGACTGGAAAATCGTTAGAAGGCCTACCATACGTCAGTCAAATCGAAGCTTGAAAAGAGATCTATATTTCGAGGCCCAATTCCACTCCAGAAAAAAGTTACGGGCAATTTTATGCAGAAAAGCTGAAATTTCAACGTCAAAAAGTCATTTCAGAGCTGATTTTTCACAAGTTATCATTAACTGAAATAGCTTTTCAAAGTTTTATCAGAATTCATTCAGTTTTTCCATAAAAGATCTTGGAAGATTCATTTTTCTGTAATTCATAATGGTGTTTGAATAATTTTCAAAGTCTGAGCTGATTGCCAAACTTACTGAATCTGAAAAGATTCGTAAGAACAATTACGACATTGTCGTTCAGTTAAATATTGATAAACATTTGGCGTTACGTGACGTACAAATACTGAATGAAGAAATTCAGAGCTTAAAAGAAAAACAAAACTCTGAGAATTGTGCTCATCAATTGAAAATATCTGAATTACTTAAAGAACTTGATGAGCTGAAACAAGAAAATTTTCAGAAAGCAACTCAACTGAAATATCTTTTGCCTGAAAGATCTGATCTTTACAAGAAAGTTAAGGATCTTGAAGATACACTTTCTAAGACAAAACAAACTGGTCAGAATTGTATTTTAAACAAAAATGAAGAATTTTTTGCTCTTCAACAAGAGTTGTCTTTAACTAAAGATTTGATTGAGAAGGAAAGACATGAGTACTTACTTAAAGAACAAGATTTTAAATCAAAATCTGAATTGTTTGAAGATGAAAGACAAATGTTCTTAATCAAAGAACAATCTTTTAAATCTGATTACCAATCATTTGATCATGACAGAAATTCAAATTTAGTCATTATCAAAAGTTTGGAAGATCAGATACTTCATCTTACAAAACAATTACATGTGTTTTCTTCATCAACTGAGTCAAAGGTTAAGACCCCTTCTTCAATATGTTTAAAATCCAATGTTGATCACTCTGGTTTGTCTTCTGTAAGTGAAGTGAGTCTAACTAACTCTGCTAAGTTTGATTCATCTTCAGATCTGAAACTTAAGTATCTTCTCAAGATACATAAAGGCAAAGACAAAATCATTGAAAATCTTCCGGTTAAAATTTACACAAGTGAATCTTCAAAGCCTAATGGTTTTAAAGTTTTTGGAAATACTGGTCCGTCTAATCAGAAAACATTTTCAAAGAAAACGACCACGTATTACCAAAAACAGGCCACAACCGGACAGTTTTTCAAAAAGAAGAGTTCGCAAAAGTCTGATCATTCAAATTCAAGTTTCTTTAGAAATTCAGATATTCACTTTTCTCATACTCAAAGAAATTTGTTTTCTGCTTCTGAAAGAGAAGCTGATAGTTATAACTTGCAATGGGTACCTAAACCAAAGTACCAGTGGGTACCAAAACCCATTTTGAAATGGGTACCCAAGAGCGCTAACAAGTCTGGATCCAAATCTATTTGGATACCAAAGACATCTTAAATTTTGCAGGTTTTAGGTTTCTTATCATTCCAGATAAGGACCCGTTCTTCATTTCAAAAGGCTCTTGATTACATCAGATCAAGACCCGTGTTTCAACTCAAGATGATTTTTAGTCATATCATACTAGAACCCGGTCTTCATTGGAAATTGGATTTTGTACTTCTCAGTACAGAACTCAAGATAATGGTTTTCAGTTACTTCAGACTGAAACCCAAGCTTATGTGACAAATGGCTTCTAATCACTTCAGATTAGAACCTGAGTCTGAAAGACAAATATTTTTGGAATTCCTGCCCTGAATTCAACTCTGAAGCTGCATTGATTTAGAGGGAGTTTTATTTTTATAATTTTTTTGCTCCTGATTTCATTTCTATGAGTTGACTAACTGTATGTGCTTATTTCCAGGGGGAGTTTCAGACGCACTTTGACGATGACATTTTTCAAAACTGTGTGTGATTTTTCACGAAAATATTTGATACACCCATAAAAAGAGTTTTTGAGCTGAAAAGCAAAATATTTTCATTTTTTTCTGATTCTCTGAATCTCTCATTGAGATTAATTGATCTAATCTCTTTGATGTTCATTATCTCATTTCTTCTGAGATTCTCTTTGTTACAATGCTTCCAATTTATAATGGATTCTCCCGTTATCTCCCATGTGCTAATTCTTTCAAGAAAATCTGATTCTTCTCATATCATATATCAGATTTTCCATTTCAATCTGATGTCTCCCAAATTATATGAATACAATCTCCGATATCACATGATTACCGAAAATCTTTCTGCTGACTCCGATTATGCACCAATCTGAGTGATAGGCATAAATTTCGCTTCTATGGTCTAACCAGAACCGGAAGACCTACCCAAGGAGCAAACCATTTATAGTTTGTGTGGGTGAGGGTTCTTTAGGTTTATTAGTTGAGAAGTGTCAGTTATCACGGGATACTGACAGGGTCGAGCAGAGATAAAATGCAAACGAGAGGGATATATCGAAAGGATTAAAAGAAAAGAAAATCCTACCTAAATTGTGTCGGCTGAGTAATCCACATAATCTATCAAGCCCTATGCGACTTGATATTGAAAAAGACGTCATGGACCCAGTGGCGCATGCACTTAACCCCACCAACCACTCAGTTATCTCTCAAAAGATTTCTGTTTCAATAATCACGGAGATATTGCTCATTTCTATCGATATATCATTTGGATATTATTGATATTGAAACAAGGAAGACAGTTGCTCCGGTCTCCAATTTCATTTGATGCACATTGTGTCTACAGCTGATTATATACACTTTTAGGACACATCGAGTCTAACAGTCTGCGTGACTATAAACTGCTAGTCCAAAGTGACTAAGCTGGAACAAATATGAGTGATTCTTTCATGATAAAGGATTTCACGATGACTATTTGGAAATCCTACCAGTGTTAACATCATGCCAGCGCTGAAAGTAGGTCACATAGATTATGTCTATTGTGCAAACAGGAATCCTATGTGGACCTGGACTCATTATTTCACAAATGAATTTGTTTCATTTTCCTCAAGTCAAGTTGAAAAGCTTTGACTTGGTTTTGTAAAGAAAATGTATCAGTTTGAGGGGGAGTGAGATAAATTTGTTTTGTATAGGGGGAGAGATATCAGTTTAAGGGGAGAAAATCAATCTGTAATAATTTCTGAATTGTAATTGTTGTTGTATTTCATCTACTGTATATTCAATGCATTAATGTCTCTGAATACTTTGCATGATGTTCATATTTCTTATGATCATCATGAGGGGGAGAAAAGCTAGTTTTCAGAGACAACTGTTGAGTAGATTGAAGACGATTACTACACCATCTCAAGACAATTGATCAAGAAAGAGATTTAAAAGCTATTCATGATTCAAGGGGGAGTGTCCTATCAAGAAAAGAGAAGATCAGAAAAGAAGAGATGAGAAGATCAAAGAGAGACAATAAAGAAGAAGTTTCTAAATCAGAAGATTCAGAGATCATAGAAAAGAAGAAGATTCAAGATAAGAATTAACCTGAACAGAGATGTTTAAATGAAAATTGTTTTCATCTCTAAGGGGGAGATTGTTGGGTACAATTATAAATAGAGTTGAAAACAATATTTTGTAATAGTAGATGGGAAATTTATTGTAAATACACAATAGTTATATTGTGTATATAAATAGAAGTAGTATTTCTATTTGTGAGAGATCGGATAGAAAAGAAGAACATGGATCTGATTGATAGAGAGAAAAAGAAAGATTGCTTTGCAAGAAAGCCAAGAACCGAATGTAATATTTCTCTCTTAATCATTCAATAGATTGTGTTGATTGATAATTGTTCATATAATTGTTTAATGTTGATATGAATTGCATGAAAAGTGAATTCACAGCTAACCCGAATCTAAACAGAGGCAACAGGTCTGTACTTACGTACAACAGAGTTACATGTTTTCGACTCTCAATTTTATATGATTTTTCTATTCTTTCCATTTTCAGATGTATTTGATGTTTCGATACATCCCCAGAAAGTTTGCATACCTCATTTAGACTCAAAGTTTGTATGTCTTGTACATAAAAATTAAGACCGATTGGTCGTACATCTAAGTTAGTGACACGCTTGACTTTTTCTTGAATATTTTATATGCCTTGAGACTCCCTATTTGTATTATGCCTACCAACACATCAAACTAAACTAAAGTACAACACTTAGAATTTAGTTGCATTATGTGTGAAAGCTTAAACACTTAGAGTTTGTAACGACTGTGCTAATTTTCGTCACTTTGAACCTATGTTTCTAAGACTTAACTCATTTTCTGATATTCTCTTTTTTTGTATTTTTCTGATTTTCTCTCTTTTTTTCTTTTGTTTTTCATAAAGAAATAGCAATAAAATACGGTAAACTACTAACTTACTAAAAATAGAAACTTACTAAAAATAGAAACTTACTAAAAATAGTAACTATCCTAAATTAGCAGACTTACTATAAAAAGAAAGAAATACTACTTCTATAAGAGGAAATAAACTACTACTAAGGTCAAATTACTCTGGGTTGCGCATTCCATTCAGTTGACTTAAATACTCAAACCATGACTTATCAAATGCTTTGGTAAATAAATCAGCATTATTATCTTCCGTTGCCACTTTTACCAATTTGATTAAGTTCTTTTCAGCGCAATCACGAATAAAATGATGTCTTATGTCTATGTGCTTTGTTTTACTGTGTTTGACTGGATTATTAGTTATAGCAATTGTAGATTGATTGTCTATCCTAATTGGAGTTTGAGTGTAAGCCAAACCGTAATCCCACAATTGTTGTTGTATCCACAGATCCTGTGAGCAGCAACTACCAGCAGCAACATACTCGGCCTCGCACGTTGACACGGCTACCGATGTTTGTTTCTTGCATTGCCAGGATACCAATCTTCCTCCTAGGAACTGACAACCTCCAGTCGTTGATTTGCGCGTCAAGCTGCATCCTCCGTAGTCAGAATCCGTGAATGCCTCCAACTCTAGATCTCCCTCCGCGTGATACCAAAGTCCCAACTTCGGTTTCGACTTGAGGTATCGTAGAATCCGCTTCACAGCCTTCATGTGCATCTCCTTCGGATTAGCTTGAAACCTAGCACAAATACACACAGCAATTATAATGTCAGGTCTTGAAGCAGTTAAATACATAAGTGATCCAATCATGGCCCGATATAAAGTCGGATCCACATCGGTATCACTTTCAGTTCCCGGTCCGAGATTATGATTCACTTGAATCGGCGTGCTGAAATGGGCAGTCAACTTTGTTCCTTCCATCCCGAAACGTTCCAATATGTCATAGACATACTTAGTCTGATGGATAAACATCCCTTCGTTCTTCTGGTCAACTTGTAACCCTAAAAAGAAATTTAATTCTCCCATAGCACTCATCTCGAACTTAGACTTCATCACCTTCTCGAAATCTTTGCACATCTGTTCGTCTGATGATCCAAAAATGATATCATCGACGTACACTTGTACCAAGATAAAGTGTTCTCCCTTCCTTTTAACAAACAGAGTACTATCTATCCTACCCCTTTCAAAACCGTTCTCTAACAGATGGTTGGATAGAGTCTCATACCACGCCCTTGGTGCCTGATGCAATCCGTATAGAGCCTTATCTAAACGATATACTCTATCAGGATATTTTGGATCTGTAAATCCGGGCGGTTGTTCTACATACACCAACTCCTTCACTTTCCCATACAGGAAAGCACTCTTAACATCTAACTGATATACCTTAAAGCCCTTGAAGGAGGCAAAAGCTAGAAACAACCTAATGGCTTCCAGCCTTGCTACTGGTGCAAATACCTCGTTGTAATCGATTCCCTCCTCTTGGTTGAAACCCTTTACAACTAGCCTAGCCTTGTTGCGCGTGACTATACCCCGATCGTCTCTTTTGCACTTAAAAACCCATTTGGTTCCTATGGCAACTTCCCCTCGAGGTAATGGAACTAACTCCCACACTTCTAGTTTCCTAAATTGCGAAAGTTCTTCCTGCATCGCTTCAACCCAGGAGTTATCCTTAAGTGCCATTTGCACATTCTTAGGCTCTACTTGCGATATGAAACATGAATAGAGACATGTGTGATATGCCTCGGAGTCATTTATCATCGACAACAACACAGTGTTGTTATTTAAACTACTCCTAGTCCTCACACCCTCGTTAGGATTTCCTATGATGCTTTCTAATGGATGGTTCTTGTTAATCCTAGAGGTCTCTATCTCATCAACCCTTAGATTATCTCCTAAGTTAGATCCTATTTCACCTAATGGGGGAACAGGCGCAGCTTCTACATTTTCCTCCTCGTGGACGTTTTCCTCAGAGTTGGAACTTGTTGCTTGAGTCTGATTCTCAGTGGTAGGTGCTTCTGGATCAGCAACTTCTGGAGATCCATCTACTGTCGCAGTAGGCTCGGATGTGGATTCAAACGTAGTCCTCGGAAAGATATGGCCATCGTCATTCAGATGCAACGTCGCCATGTCCTTTTCGATTGAACCTGCATTATCATCCAAAGGAATGTTAAATGACTCAAATAATTTATCATAGTCAAATATCCATTCCGGACCAGTTTGGGGTTCATGTGTATAACTTGTAACTTCAATGTTATACACAATCTCCACAGTACCATTTGTTTTGTTAAAAACCCGTTTGTTTGGTGAGTTCGGCACATAACCTAGGAAGTATCCTTCGTCAGCCTTTTCACCAAACTTCGGTTGATGTTTTGTACGCAATAAAGTGCATGGTACCCCGAACGGTTCGAATCCAGTTAAATTAGGTGGCTGTTTATTCAAAATTTCAGAACATGTTTTGTTCAAAGATTTGACTTTAAGGACTCGGTTTAAAATATGGCACGCGGTATTCACTGCCTCCCCCCAAAACATGGTAGGAAGCTTTGAATCCGAAAGCATAGTCCTTGCAGCTTCAATCAATGTCCTATTTTTACGTTCGGCCACCCCATTTTGTTGAGGTTCATATGGTGCACTGAATTGATGCACGATGCCCTTTGATAGGCAATATACACCAATTACAGTGTTTTTGAACTCTGTTCCATTATCACTACGTAGCCGTTTAACCCTTGTTCCGTAGGAATTCTCCACTTGGTCTAAGAACCCGATGAGCTTGGAAGCCGTCTCGTCCTTTGTACCTAAAAAGAAAACCCAAGAAAACCGTGAGTAATCATCAGTGATAACCAAGCAAAACCAACTACCTCCGATACTCCTTTTGTTGATTGGACTGAAAAGATCCATGTGCAACAAATCGAATGTTGAGGTTATGGAGTTATGCGTCTTGGACTTATGTGTCTTCTTATGTTGTTTGCCCTTCTTGCACGGTAGACAGTTGTCCTAGAACTGAAAGCTCTTCAGAGGCACACCTTGCACCACTCCATTCTTCGTTATGTAGTTCATCTTCCTTAGGTGCAAGTGAGCCATGCGTCTGTGCCACAAAACCGATTCCGTCTCCGAAGCTTTTGAAAGTAAGCAGATCGGACCCATCGAAGTATCCGGCTTGTTCATATCAAGTATGTACAAGTTGTTCTTCCTTGGAGCCCGCATCAATATCCAATCTTCAGGTATCTTGAATCCTGGTTTTAGCACTAACGCTTCAGTGTCAGTGAAAAGCACTGAATTCTTCTTATCACAGATTTGAGATACACTAATGAGATTATGAACCAGTTTATCAACGTGATAAACTTGATCCAATGTAATCGTCCCATTAGTGACTTCTCCAGTTCCAGTGATATTTCCTCCTTTGTTGCCGACGAATGATACAAACCCCCGATTCCCACCCTTGAAGTCTGTAAGCAGACCTCTTTCCCCCGTCATGTGCCTGGAGCAGCCACTGTCGACGAACCATTTGTTGTTTGGACCTGTGGTAATCTCCTGCACATGAAAGAAAATAGGTTAGTTATCACGGGGAACCCAAGCCATAACTGACTTGGTTATACCATTCTCGTCCACACCCTTAAACTCTTTCAAATACCCATCTCGCCTTTCAGGTGACTTGGGTCGTTGAACAGGAGTTTGTTGTGGTGCCGAGTGATTTAAATTCACTCTTTGCCTTTGAGTAGGCATTTGTTGTGGAGCTCTAGAATAATTTCTATTATAATGCATTTCAGACTGTGATCCTTGAGCTCTTACCGGTGCGTACTGTCTAACTGGAGTATGAGACCTAACTGGAGTGTGTGACCTGCTAGGTGTTGTGCTCCTATAGACTTGTTGAGGTGCTGACCTAGGTTGATTAATGACACGATTCGGTGAATTTGTCCTAACCACTTCCTTTGGTCCAACCTTTACCGGTGTTTGTTTCACAACAGGTTTTGGTGCGGCCTGCACAGTTTTCTCGGTACTCTGAGAACTACTCGTGCTCGCCACACTTGTTGAGGGTTTAGGCTGTTCTGGCTTCACTATCTTAGGTGTCGTATCAACTTTCCTATGTGGACAAGTAGAAGCCACATGCCCCCTCTCGTGACATCTAAAGCATGACATTTTGTCTATTGGCTTCTTTTGTGAGCCCTTAGACTTAGGTGTCTCACTAGTGTCTTGGTCCTTATGTACATCTATGGCGACTGGCTCATCGTCCTGATCAGCCCAATCAATTTTATGTTTTCCTGCAGGTGTTTCACTGGAGGAAGTCACAAATTTGACTTTCTTAATCTTGACAGTTGTGTCAGCCACCTTAGGTGTATTTTCTACAATAGGCTCAGATTTAGGTTCAGGTGTGTCCTCTAAGTCTACTGATTTGTCAGTTTTTTCCTGAGGCTGGGGCACATAGTTTGCATTGAAAGGTGGAGGAATTTCGTGAAATCCTAGACCTACGGGCTTTTTAGACTGTCTTTGGGCATCTAAAACTTTCCATAGGTTTAGGCTCGAATTCCTAAACTTCTCCAACTTGCTATTTGCCTCGGCTACCTTTACCTTTGTTTCAGCTAGCTCTATGTCTTTGTCCTTAAGACTTTTGGTCAAGGCTTCTACGTGCTCATACACAAGCTCTATCCTAACACACTGCTCACTCAGTTTGTCTTTTAGAACTATTACATCTTGAGCATCAGCCTTAAGCTTTTCTTTAAGATCTTGCTTGATATCGTTTAGACTAGCGTTTTCAATTTTTAAATTCTCATTTTGAGCAGTTATGGTTTTATTTGATTCTAAGACTAGATTTAACCTATCGTTAGAATTAACACACAACGCACATAATTCACAAAAAAGAGAGTAAGTCAGACTAACCTTTGAGTTATCAGATTCCACGTTGGCCATCTGTGCAGCAAACTCCAGAACTGTCTGATCATCCGTCTTTTCCACCCACATCGGACTGTTTTCCCTTGTGGTCTGCTCTTCTCCTTCACACCCCGTCTCCGTGACTTCAGCCATAAAAGCCCGAGCATTTGATTCTGGATGTGAGCTCCAGTCATACGTACCATCTAGCTGTCTGTCTGAAGTGACATTGGATAGTAGACCAGCTAGGTTGGCTTGACTGGCAGATGAACTCGGAAGGTATCGTTGTTGAGACTGATTCTGATACTGTCCCTGATGCTGATTCTGCCCTTGATATGTTTCTACTTTCGGCCTCTGACATTCTCTGGCGAAGTGTCCCAGACCTTGACAGTTGTAGCACTTGACTTTGGACTTATCAAATCCAATCCCCTTGTTGTTCATCGTCAAATTCCTTCCAGTTCTCTTGATGAATCTCTTAACCCGTTGGGTTACCATGGCCAGTTGCCATTTGAGATCCATTTCCTCAAGATCATCATGGTCGACCTGATCATAGTCCTCATCCCAGAGAGCAGGATCGTTAATCTTCCCTTGAACACAGTTCCCGTAAGCGGCCACAAAAGAAGCAAGCAGATTCAAATGTTCTTCCGCTGATTTTGCGCTCATGGGCATCTTTGAATAGCTCTGAGATGTCGATGCCTGTTGTACTTGAGGCTGCGGTTCTTCCGATCTTCCTAATCCTAAGAACACGCGATTCAATGAGTCATCAGACTCTGCTAGTGACGACGTTTCTCCGGTGATAAACGCTGTAGCAGTCTTCAGATCGGCGGTCGCTGAAGGTTTTGTCGACTTTCCAAAATACATTGCTGGATTCTGGACTTGTTCGTAATCAGTTTCGGCCTTCAGTAGATCGAAGTGATATGCCCGCAACGTTCCCACAATGTCATCTAGAGATTGAGTATAATACTTGTCTTCATTCAGCTTGATCATTGCCACATACATAGCCCATTTGGCTGGTAAGGCATCAAGAAGCTTGTTGTTCTTGTCAGTGTCAGTATACTCAATTCCGTGACTTTCAAGTTCCGTCAACAGATGATAGAACCGAGTGATAATATCATCCAGCTGTTCATCCTTTAACGCCTTGAAGATTGCAAACTGTTGTTTCAACAGCTCTGTACGCTTTCTACGAACCCTAGGATTGCCCTCACACCTCTTCTCTAGAGACTCCCAAAGTTCCTTCGACGTCCTTTGAGTCCTAAATGTGTGCAGTATATCCTGAGGTAAAGCCATTCGGATTATCGAGAAAGCTTTGTTTTCGGCTTCAAACAATTTCTTATCATCCTCCTTCATCATTTGGTATGACAAGACTTTCTGACGGCCTTCAACTTCTGAAACTGGTGGAATATATCCTTCGTTGATACACACCCACATGCGCATGTCATTAAAACGCACGAAATCGGTAAACCGATCTTTCCACCAGTAATAATCCTCGATCTTCATCAGCTTAGGCGGAGCGTTTGCCTTCCCGACCTCGTGGTCCATTTCCAGGAATTTTTGAAGATTTGACATATTTTCGAAAGTAATTGAATTGAACTTAATTAATTTAATTCGAAACTAATGGGAATTAATTCGTTCGAATCTTGGTAGATTCGAATATAATCAGATTCCAATTTATTTGGGATTAAATTCGATTAAGTGTTATAATTCAATTAAACTCGAACTTAAGTCAGATTCGAAAGTCCTTAGATTCGATGGTCAGGCAAACTCGAAATTACAGCAGATTCGACACCCTATTCGAAACTAAGCTAGACTCGAATTAAACTCGAAATTAGACTCGAGACCCTGTTCGAATGTAGCACAAACTCGAAATAGACTCGAAACCCTCTGAATTAGACTCGAAAGGAGTGGATTTTGGTTAAACTCGAAACTAAGTGTAACCCTAATTACCCCTAATAGATTCGAGCGCCGCAAACTCGAAAAACGGCTAACACTTTGATTTTTTAACGTTTTACAGATTAAATCAATATTTTTGCAATGAAAAATATTGATTTCGATCAAAAACGTGAAAAACCACAAAGTATTTCCCGGTTTACTGTTTGCTAAACTCGACGAACACGAAAAAATACGTTTTTGAGAGAAAAACCGACTACAAACGTCAAGAAACCTAGAATGTATCTAGATGAACACGAAGAACACCAAGAACACTCCGTAGTCTCTGATACCACTTGTAAGGTCTACCTAACACAGATCTATCTAGACGCGGAACCGTCAACGAGTGCGGAATCCTCGTTAACGGGTAGACGGTAACAACTCACACACGAAACACGGAGACTATCAGAAGATGAACGAACGACACACGAACGATCCTACAAACTGATTCTCTCCGAAACGGCACTAAAACTGATGATAAACTCGAGATCGCTTAATGCTTAATCCCTGACGAATTCTTCAAAAAGTCTTATAATATCTCGAGTCTATCCCTAATTATAGAGCCTGATTCGAGTCTGTTATGGGCCAAACTCGAATCTAGCCCAAGGCCCATTCGAGTTTCTCCACAATGACACTCTCGAATCTGCCCTCATTCGAATCTAGGGCTACATTCGAAACTATCACAGATTCGAATGCCAAGCCTTAAATAATTCGAATCTAGCATTTCACATACTTAACTTAGTATTGAAACTTATGTTTTTACCTTATGATTGAATTTATCTTTGCACTTTATGTTTGAACTTCTTGTAATACGTTACATCAAGTTCAAACATACAAACACTAATAAATGTCAACCATATATAAACATATATAACAAACACTTGCTAAAATCACAATGTAGGATCACTTAGACTGCTATCGTCACACAGGGTGTACCAACAATTCTTGTATTCTTTTTGTGAGTTTAGCTCTGACTAATATGATTGTTCCTTCGGAGTAACAAGGGAGGTCCTCAAAGTGCATGAATCGTTTCTGTCCTTTTTGGTTCAAAAATATGTCTTGCTCAGGAGCTTTCAGACCAACTTTAACCAATGCACACTCAATTTCAATTTGAAAGTCTCTTAGGCACATCACAATTGAGCAGCGATTCATGCTTCTGACCAGGGCGGCGACTGCAGTCATGTGAGTCAGACGTTTCTTAATCTTATTTTTCATCTTGTTGTGAAGAAACTCAATGTCGTCTACGTTTGCATAATCAAGGTCAGTTTCATCCAGTTCTTGAACAGTTCCGTCTTCTCTGAGCACTTCAAATGCAGGGGTGAATACCCGAGCTCTTTTATACATGTGAATGTTATTGATCTTTACAATTTTCGATTTAGACCAATATTTACTTTTATCCCTCTTTTCCCTCAGCATCATCTGATTATATTCTGCTTGTTCTGCTCGAGATGCATCGGACATGACCATTAGAAGTCGTCTACTGAAAACCCCCGGCCTCTTTCTATATACCATTTTATATCTTTCTTCTAAGAAGGGGTTCTGAAACTGTTCAGCCGGGAACTTTCTCAAAAACTCTTTTAACCCTTGGACCGGAGGCTCTTCTAATTCAGCGGAAGGAGCTTCAAGAAGTTTCAAAACTCGAGACCTCCGGTCCTGCCTCATCTATTCTCTGATCTCTACATCCAGAGATTGCACTCCACCCTTAGAATACCACCGGACCCAATCAACATCTGTCATATCGTACGTTGCGGTGACATCTTTGGTATTAAAACAATCTACAGTTCGGGGCCCTGATGATTCGGCAATATGAGCTGGTGGAGTTGATTGAGCTGGAAGGGTTGATTGGACTGTTGGGGTAGGTTGAACTGATGGGATTTCTTGGACTGTAGGAGTGGTTTGGATTGTTGGGGTTTCTATGGGAGTAGGGGATGTGGTTTGGATGGCAGAATGGTTTCTTCTTGAGGCCCTCGGGTTGGGGAATTCAAAAATTCAAACGAGGAAGATGATTTATGCGGTGACTCAGGTTCAGGCTTTGGAGTGACTATAGGATAGTCGTCATCAATATCAGAGTCCGAATCAGACACCAATATGATTTCGACCTTTTCATATATAGGATCGTACTCCACCATCACTGACATTGGATCCAACGGATCCGGGCCTTCAACCAAGGGCTCATCTTCTATCATTTCCTGAGCCCCATACCTCTGTTCCCCAGACCCTTGTATATTCGCTCCCTCTAATTTGGCTCCCTCTACAATCATGATCAGGTCCTCATACTGAATTTTCAGTGTTTCTCCCCGTCATGGCGATCAGGGTCGTCCTAATCGTCATGTTTTCTATTCTGAGATTTATCCTGAGGACGGCACTGAAGATCTATCACAGCAGACTCAAGACGGTCCATACGGGAGTTGAGCTGTTCCTGGACTTGTAAAATCAATCTTATCAGCGCATCTATCTTGTCTGAGAGATCGGAAAGCTGTGCTTGGACTGAACAGGTTCCTGGTGGAGGAAGATCCTCAGAAGCGACACCCTTACCCTTAATAAATGAGAGAAGGGCGGTATGTCTTTCTTCAGCAGCCTCCTTCTGGGCATCCAGGTCAGCCCGGGTGACAACTCCAGCAGCTTGTAAAGCTGTGGTTAGCATCTTAAGATTAATCTCGGGATGGCCTGAAGTTGACGGCATTTGAGATGCAAATTCAGGTCTTCCTTCCATCACTTCTAGCTCCACTGCGGGATGCTCAGATCTCGAAGTTTGTGGAGCTGCCACGAAGGTAGCTCGTTCATCTAGGGACACCGCGAAGGTGTCGTGCTTAGTGTGTTGGGGTGGGGAGTGAGCTGTGGTCGAAGGAAGTTTGGTCACTGGGGGCGACACGTGACCGATTTCAACACCACGACTCTCCGAGTGAGAGGGTGATGGAGTATGTGCTAATTCCCTGTGGAATGAAGTAATGTCCTTTTGAGAGAACATTAAGTGGGTGGTTGGGGTTGTTTCGACCATTGGACTGATGGTCTTATGAGGGGTTTTCCGGCTTATTGGGCTTAGATCTCCCTTAGATGTTACCTCGAGCCCTCTTAAGACAGAGACGGGCCTTTCAGAATCTGCCACCTCTGCTTCCTCACCTACAGCTCCCTCTCTTTCCTCAACAACCTCCCGCTCACCCATACCCAAAGATTGTTGTACTTCCGCCTCATCTCCCTCTGACTCGCTCACTCGAACCTCACCGTCGGATTGGTTAGGCTCGGTCAATTCTAATTGAGCCTCATCTGGATAAAATTCTCTGATATAATCCCTAACCATTTATGTTTGTACAACTCTTTGTAGCAGAGATAGCGGAATTGGCATTACCGGAACAGTGGGATTCCCCTTTGGAAGGTTCAGCTTTTGAATTGTAGCGGTCATGTACACGTCAGAGTCTGGTCGCCCATGGATATCATCGTCATTATCCATCGCGTACTGAATGATGAGATGAAGAAATCGCTGAAGAGGTATGTATTTGCGTCCTCGTTTTGTTCCTCTCTCCAGATTGACCCTTTTTAACTCGTCAAAAAGGAATGCAGCATAATGATAGTGACGATCGTCAGCGAACGCTGCAAACATTGACAGTACTTGAATGGACACCGAGTCATGGCCAGAATGTTTTGCGGTGAAACATTTGTTGATTATGTCAAAATAGAATCCTCCAATGCGCTTGAAGGTTCTTTGTTCGGAAATCTGATGGCTTTGTGAGAGGACCATCATATCCCAGGGCTTTGATTTCTTCCACGGTTTCTAGAAGAGAAGGGATTGGGGCAAAGGGAAGTCGGGTTAGTGAAAAGGCTTCGGCTGGGAGGCGGAGAATGTGGCGGATGGCTGCGGTTGTGATCTTGACTGGAACACAGTCAATGGTATAGGTGAAGTATGGTTCGGCGTCAGATACAAACTTGAGATGATGCCAGAATTGTTGGAGCTATATTTGGGGTACGGCTATGGCGGTGGATGGGGAGTAATATAGTGGGTGGTTTTTGAGAATATCAAATGTGATATTCTCGGCTTCACGGTGAAGGGTGGATACGTCGAGTTGCCAGTTATGGGCGAAGAACTCGATGAATTGTGATTGGGGTAGGATGGACTCTTCTGGAAGTTGGGCATTGTTTTTAGGGATTGGTGAATGGGGCATGTTAGAACAACAGCTGGTTCCATGAGTCCTGTAGAAATGCATCATTGTTAGAATAGAAGACTTAACAGAATACGACATTGATACTAAGTCTGGGAGAAGGGTGAAATAGAAACTGTCTGTTCTGTTTAAAGCATCGGGTCTTTATTAGTAGAATGGGAATTCTACTGAATAAAGTCCAAAGTCAATCGTTAATAGACAAATGTTAGAACAGACATTTTCACTCAAACACTGATCCTGACTCTAATCAATGGTGCAAAGGACTGGAAATATTATTGGATGAAAATGCAAAAATGAAAAAAATTTAAAAATGCTAAGTGTTGAATTTCGGATGAGCCGAATTTCGGATGTACAGTTGTCCGAAATCCGGATGATAATGCATGGACATGTAATGAAGAGGACCGAATTCGGTTCGGATGGGGACCGAATTTGGGCTAGATCCGAATTCGGATGCACAGTAAATGAAAAAGGAAACTTAGAAAAATAATTAGAAAAACAATTGAAAATTTGAACAATGCTGATGAGGACGGAATTCGGATACACAGTGGTCCAGATTCGGATGAACAGTTGTCCGAATTCGGATGCGCAGTGGTCCGAATTCGAATGGAACAGTTGAAATATTTGAAAATTTTCTAAGTATTTTCATCCGAAGTCTGGAGTGGTCCGAATTTGGATCGTCCGAATTCGACACTTAGAAAGAATCAGCAGTTAATGTTCATGCACACATGCAACGTGAACAGTTCAAAAAATGTATAAAAATGCAGATCCTAGACTAAAAACATGCAATGAACATTTTATTCAACTACATGAAGCTAAAATGAACTGATTAAAGGACCTAAAATGAGCAAAAACCGAACCTAAAAAGCCTTAAAATTTTGAAAATCAAACACACTAAATAGAAGGTTAAATACTGAAATAAAGTTAAAAGAAGGTTACCTGATGGTGCCGAAGTCTGAAAATGCAATAAAAAGAAGGAAAAATGGTAGCTTGTTGAGGTTGATCGATCAACAATGGAGGAAAAGCGGTGGTGGTCGACGGCGGTTGAGATAGAAAATAAGAAGAAAGAAAGCTTAAAGGAGAAGGAAGTGAGGGGTTGACTGTTGACCCGCCTCTTTAAATGAAGGGCGGGTCGGGTCGGGTGGAGAGATCCGCGCCAAAAGAAAAGAAATGGGCCATCCGGGTATGTTTATTGAACAACAAAAAAAATTGGGCCTTAACAAAAGTCCAATAAAACAAATTTTAATAATCTTAAACTTGAATAAAAAGAAAAAAAAAATTGAGCCCAATTAAAAAATCTTTTTGTATTTTTATGATTTTTCTTTGAAAAACAAAATTAATACCGAAAATAAAAACTAGATTGAACAAAAAATGAATAATAAAAAATATTTTTGTGATTTTTTTTTTTAAATTAAGTTTAGACACAAGTAAAGTAGAAAATAAAAATATTTTTGTATTTTTTTGATGTATTTAAAACAAATAAAATCTTTTTGTGATTTTCTGACATATTGTATTAAACTTAAGATCTAAAAATTAAACAACCTAAAATTTAAAATTATAGAGAAGATAAAAACAAGAAAAAAATATAAACTAACATCCTAATTATACTCCCCCCTCAAATAAACACCTATCCTTTATCTTTTCTTTTTCTGATAAAATTCTTGAACCTTTTCAACCTTAAAGATAAAGACAAACCTGAATAATTTTGCGTC
Organism: Centrapalus pauciflorus; assembly: GCA_020465985.1. Taxonomy (NCBI): domain Eukaryota; kingdom Viridiplantae; phylum Streptophyta; class Magnoliopsida; order Asterales; family Asteraceae; genus Centrapalus; species Centrapalus pauciflorus. The sequence continues at coordinate 19,964 of JAANYP010001454.1, read as the reverse complement.
CCACTCAGTGATGAACAATTCATATAGCAATTTGTCATGATCACTAATTATTAAAGATGTACATATATAAGGAAATATTGAAATTAATTTTGCGACACACCCCTTAAATTTAAATAACAGATATTTTCAAAAATAAAGAAATTTCAAACATGAATGTTTGAAATAGAATTATTTTAAACAATGTCTGATATTTAACTAGAAGATGGATTCAAAATACCGATATGTGATACGAAAAACTGAAAACGAGGTTCGTTAAAAGATTTAGTAAAAATATCAGCAAGTTGATATTCCGTGCCTACAAAATAAAACTCAATTGTTCCCTTTTCTACATGATCTTTAATAAAATGATATCTGATATATATGTGTTTCGTTCGAGCGTGCTGCACGGGATTGCAAGAGATAGCAATCGCACTTCGAGAATCGCAGTAGATTGGGATGTTGGTGAGCGAGAATCCATAATCACGTAATTGTGTTCTCATCCACACCACTTGAGAGCAACAGCTTGCAATTGCTACATACCCAGCTTCAGCTGTGGACGGTGAAACACAATTCTGCTTTTTGGAGGACTAACTCACCGGTCTGTCTCCCAAGAATTGAATTCCGCCTGATGTGATTTTCCTGTCAACTCTACAACCTGCAAAATCAGCATCTGAAAAGGCAGTAAGATCAAAATCGGTTCCCTTTGGATACCAGAGACCAAGATCGGGTGTACCCTTATGATAACGAAAAATGTGTTTTACCGCAGTTAGGTGTGATTCTTTTGGGTCGGCCTGAAAATGAGCACAAAGACATGTTGAAAATATTATATCAGGTCTACTAGCAGTCAGATACAGTAAGGATCCTATCATCCCTCTGTAAGTTGTATTATCGACACTTTTCCCAGAATGATTGGTGTCTAACTTACAATTGGAAGCCATGGTAGTTGCGATACTCGTGCAAGAGTCCAACTTATACTTCTTGAGAATGTCAATAGTATATTTTGACTGGTTCACAAAAATCCCATTTTCAAGTTGTTTGACTTGTAATCCGAGGAAAAAATTCATTTCTCCCATCATACTCATCTCGAACCTGGACTCCATTAGAGATGAAAAATTCTTACAGAAATTACTGTTAGTAGATCCAAATATAATGTCATCGACATATATTTGAACTAGCATTATGTGTGGGCCTTCCCTTTTTGTGAACAGTATTGTGTCCACCACACCTTTGCTGAAACCAGCAGAAATAAGGAAGTTAGAGAGACTGTCATACCATGCGCGAGGTGTTTGTTTCAAACCATAGAGGGCTTTGTCTAGCACATAAATATGGTCAGGTTTATGTGCATCATCAAATCCTTGTGGTTGTTCAACGTACACCTCTACATTAAGTTCACCGTTAAGAAAGGCTGTCTTGGCGTCCATCTAGTACACTTTGAAGTCTTTGTGTGCCGTGTACGCCAAGAAGATTCTGATAGCTTCAATCCGTGAAACTGTAGCAAAGGTCTCGTCATAATCTATCCCTTCTTGTTGTCGGTAGCCTTTGGCGACAAGTCTCGCTTTGTTTCTTATTACGATGTCGTTTTCGTCTCGTTTGTTCTTGTAGATCCACTTCGTTCCGATAATTGTTCGGTCTTTGGGCTTGGGAACTAACCTCCATACTCGAAGCTGTTCAAACTGGTTGAGCTCTTCTTGCATTGCAACAATCCAGTCCGGATCTTTTCAGGCTTCATCCACACGAGCTGGCTCTATCATACTAAGGAATGACGCAAAGAGACATTAATTAGCAGACGCCCTTCGAGTTTGGACACCGGTTGAGACATCACCAATGATCTGATCGGTTGTGTGACTTCGGGTCCATTTTGTCTCGTGTGGAAGGGGTGAACGAGATGGAATCTCAGTGGTGATAGTGGGAATGGAGGATGATTCATGGTCAATGGTTTCTAGTTACGGTACCACTGGTTTCAGTTCGGGTTCAATATGTTCAAGTGAAAGAAGGATGTTTGGCATGATGTGCGAGGGTATTTCTGGAGTAGATCAACTGCAGATGTATCAGTGGATGAAGTTGATGGATGTGGGTATGAAGTGGATGAAGATGGATCAGATAGAATTTGTGGTGCTGTTGAATTGTAGGATGTGTTGCCTATAGAAGAAGAAACATTAGAATTAAGACCGAAGAATTATACATAAAAAGGATCAAATAAATTAACTAAGTCAGAAGGTGAAAAAGAAGTAGATTGAGAAGAAGAGTCTCTAGGCATTGGTGTAATGCGTGGTCCTGAAAGATCAACTTCGGGTGCCAGTTCAGCCAATTCATCAAATGTGACATGCGCACTTTCATTGACTGTCCTGGTTTGAGTGTTGAATGCACGATATGCCTTTGAGTTGGATGAGTATCCAAAGAAGATCGCTTCATCCGCTTTCTCGTTGAATTTCCAGAGGTTATCTTTGTCATTAAGCACATAGCACATGCAACCAAATACACGTAAGTACTTGATAAAAGGTACATCATTCAAGAAAAGTTGATATGGAGTTTTATTAAAACGCTTATGGATTACGGACCGATTCTGCGTGTAGCAAGCTGTTGACACGGCTTTGGCTCACAAGAACGGAGGTAGCTTTAAATAAGTCAGCATTGTGCGTGCAGCTTCCACAAGGGTACGGTTACGCCTTTCTACGAATCCATTTTGTTGAGGTGTTCTAGCAACATATTATTGATGTTGAATACCTTTGGATCAAAGGAAGCCCTCTACTACCAAATTCTTGAAATCTGTGCCGTTTTCAGATCGGATTGATTGAACGGGCAGTTGCTGTTGGGTTTCGACACTCTTTATAAAATCTATGATTTCTTGAGATGTCTCATCCTTGGATTGCAAGAATTTAACCCAAGTATATCGTGAGTAATCGTAAACGATAACCAACACATATCGCTTTCCATTTATGCTTTTAATCCGCATAAGTCCATATGAAGTAACTCCAACACTCTCTTCGATGATGGTTCGGGTTTTGGTTTGTGAGAAGATCTTTTCATCTTGCCCTTCTCACATGCTCCACACAGATGATATTTTTCATATCTCAGTTCTGGGAGTCCTTTCACCAGTTGTTCAGCAGCCAGCTTGTTGATGTTTTCAAAGTTTAAGTAAGATAGCATACGATGCCACAACCAAGAGTCTTTTGACGAGGCTTTTGACAGAAGGCAGATGCTATCTTTAACTATAAGCTTAGCTACATCTATGGTGTAAATGTTAGAGTTACGGGAACCGGATAAAATTTCTTTACCATCCATACTCTTAACACTACAGTTCTTAGCCCTAAATGTAACTTCTAATCCTTTATCGCAAAGCTGACCTATGCTAAACAGATTATGTGATAATCCCTCAAGATAGTCAACATCCTTGATGACTAGATTATATAAGACTAAATCCCCGTATCCTTTTATGTGACCATGGTGATTGTTCCCGAATTTGACTGTCCCACAGTATTGTTCTACTATATTGGACAACAATTCTCTTCTCCCAGTCATGTGCTTGGAACAACCCGAATCCATATACCAGATGGACTTTGCCTGAAAAACAAATAAATACATATAATAAAATCTATAAGCATTCAAACAGATCCATCTTAATTTAACATTCAAACCGTGTTCTGAACCGAGATGTTCAGAAAACATGATGATAATAGACCGGGTCCTGAGCTGTGTGCACAGAAGCCGAACATGTCGGTTTAAGCACAACCGACAAGCAGAAGAACGGGTCCTAGCCTATGGTAACTAGAAGCCAATTCATTGAAGTACGGGTCTTGATCTGTAGTAACCAAGAACCATCTACATTAAGATCAAACAACTTAGGGTACCCATCTTAATGTGGGTCCTTTTGGGTTAGGAGTTCCAGGTGGATATGGCACGTTTGCAGTTTTAGGAACCCATTTTGCAGTTATGTGTGGACCAGATGCATAGCCTTTTGGAATCCATTGATAATTTGATTTAACAGGCTTTGGAACCTTAGGCAATGAAATTACCTTCGGTTTTTGACTTTTTGAGACTTGTTTGACTTTTGCTTTGGTTTTGGGCCTAGGCAAAGTACAAGTCTCATTTTTTGTGATGGCCGATGATGCAACATTTTTTATTTTCTTTTTACGAATTCTTTTAGCAGGATAAGGCACAAAAGCATTCATTTCAGGTACTTAACGTCTCAAACGAGTTGGACCTAATTTAAACACGTCACTAAAAGAATGCTTCAAACAAGAATTAGAATTCGTTACATCATTAAAATCATTGTTTTCAGATATTACATGCAACCTATCTCTAGAAACAAAATCATTTGGCATAACAGCCTTCTTCACAAAAAAAACTTGTAAAATCTTGCATGGTTGTTTTTGGCACTCTTCTCACATGATCTGTAGGAACAAAACAACGAGAGTCAGTACGCATGAAAGACTTAGACTTTAAAGATTTTTCTTTTTCTTGGTGAGTGGGTTTCTTAGAAGACTTGGATTGAATCTGAGTCTTCCTTGAAACCTCAGCTTTGAAAGATTTTGAGCACTCACCTTTAAAACAGATAGAATAATTTTCAATTTTAGTTTTACCTTTGTTAGATGACATGAGTGGGATTTTGGTAGGATGATAAACTCTTGGCTCTTTTAAATGATCGTTTAAGCTTTGAGAAACCATGTCAAATCTTTCTTTGTAGACAATTAGTTTTTACAGATTGTTGAAAATTTTGATTTACCAATTTTTCCTCACTCTTAAGAAGAGCTACTTGATAATCAAGAACTTTCTTTCGAGTTGACTTTAATTCCTTTTCTAAAACTTTAATTTTATGTTGAAGAACTTTTGTAGGAATGTAAAGGTGAGGGATTCGTTTGATTGGTTCTACTTTCATTCCAGCTTCAGAATGACTAGACAAGAAGTCTTCCTCTAGAGTGGGTACTCTATAAGGATAACTCTGGTTTAGCTCTTCATATTTAAAAGATATTTCTTTTTCTTTATTTTCATTACGTTTCTCATCCTCTTGGGTTAAGACTTCTTTTGATGATTCGAAAAAGAAGGATTTAAGTCCAGCACCCATGTAACTCATGTCATAAAAAAGAGGTAAAACTTGTTGAGCCTTTTCCAAATATTTAGGATTTTTAAAACCAATTCCTTGTTTAGAATGGTAAAACCTAGTCTCTTTAGGCTGATTCAAATGAATAGTTTGTTCTGTTTGATACCGTTTTAAAAATTCATCATCAAGGGTCTTTATTCGAGAGTACAAACTTATTCTTTCTTCTTCTATCATTTTGTATTTTTCTAAGCTATCTATGTTTTCCATACTTACCGTCTCTAATTGTTTTGATAGAACAGATATTTCTAATTTTAATGAGTGCTTTTTCAATTGATAACCTATCCATACAAGATTCTAGATACGTATTCCTATCCTGAACATCTACCTTTTCAATTAGCATCTATTTTATTACATTATGATTAGTTAACCACTTCGATTGATATAACTCAGATGACTCTTTTAATGTTTGGGCTAGATGTTCAGCATTGACACACTTTTCTGTTTCAGCATTTAATCTGGCTTCTAAATCAAGTATATGTGTGTGCAAGTTACATTCACTATAAACAGATGAATTATTTACATGCTTTGGAATGTAAAAGGAATGTACCTCAGGTGCCTCAGAATCTGATGAAGAACATTTTGGATCCTCGGATCTGGCCATCAGACATGCTGGTGGATTTTGCGGTGTCTGCCCCTCAGCAGCATTGTCTGAATCAGAATCGGATATTGTAGCATAGTCAGCCAATCCACTACGACCGCCATGTAGCAATTATTGCCCTTATAATCTTCTTCATCAGTATCCGCATCATCCCAATAGTCTTCGTGGGCAACCAGAGCCATAGCATCAGTCCTCTTCTTGGCAGCCTCCAGCTTCCACTCATAATAACCAACGTCCCTTTCATACTTATAATTGCATTCCCGAGCAAAGTGGCCCGGTTTGCCGCACTTGTAGCACAGACCTTCTTCATTCGCCTTAGGCTCTTCAGCTTTTGGACTTTTATCTCTCCTCTCAACCGGCCTCTTGTCGACACGGCGAGGTTCTCGACTGTCGTCACTTCTGTTGTCCCGATGATCATAGTCCCTTCGATCGTCCCGTCTATCCTCCCGACGATCATCCCTACGGTTATAATTGCGTCTATCATCACTGCGATCATCTCTCCTATCGTCTCGCCTTTCATAACGGCGGTCATCCCGATAGTCCCATCTGTCTTCATAATCATCTGTCATCTCTGTTATCCCTCTGATAATCATCCATTCTATCATCTCGGCGATAGTCATCTCTCCGATCATCTGAATACCTCCTCGGGCCGGTGTCGTAGCGGAGCTGATTGTTAGTCTTATTGGAGAAATGTAGTTGTTGTAGACGATTAGTCCATAAGGCTATTTGTTCTTGAATTGCCACTTCTTCTTCATCTAAAATCTCACGTGGAGGAGAAGCATATCGGCACTGGGATGATGATGAACCTTGAGTATAGGAGGCAATATGGAGGTTCTTGTTGGATATCAGGGCCAGAGAATCAGTTGGTTTAATGCCCGTGTTGGCAGATAGTAACAGAGAAGCTAACTGATTGGCCATCTGCTTCTGATGGTCTACGTCACCCTGATACCTTTTCAATTCCTTTAAAACGACTTTGATAGACACATTGGGGATGTCCAACACTCTTCGCGTGGCTCGGCATGCAATTTGCCATTCAGGGGCTAAGGCAGCAAAGAACTTGATGTTGATGTCATCCTTGTCTTTCTTTATGTGCAGTTTGTCAAGTTCGTTTAGAACCGCACAGAATCTGGTGAACGTGGCCTGTAGTGACTCCTTGTCTTTGGCCCTGAACTCGGTAAACTTGGCCTTTGCCTCCTCAATCTTGGCTCTGTCGTCTAGGTCGGCCCCTAGCATCCGAAACTCTAGTTCATCCCACATTTCCTTAGCGGACATCTTGTTGTCTACACCTACAAGGATATCAGTGGGCAGGGCTTGGTAGATCAGACATTCAGCCCTTCTGTCAACATGTTGCCTGTCTCGCGCTGCCTCATTTGCAGGTTCACATTCAAGTTTGGATGCGAGAACAGGTGAGTCGGCTTCAGGTCTTGCAGCAATTTCCGGATAATAGATAACTGGGCCTTCGGAAATCGATTGGAGCATAAGGTTTCCATTTGGTTGAATACCGACAAACTTGAGAAATCGGGACTTCCACTGCTCATATTCATTCGGATACAGAACAGGTTGTCTGTTCTCGGATCCTAGGACAAGGGCTTCTCTAGACATGATTTATAGTGCTTATATGAAAGAATGAGATCTTAAAGGTGGAAACTGGATTCGGATTAACTGAACTACGGATGAACAGTACCTCAGATGGTACGAAGTTCGGATGAACAATGATTTTGGATTGGATGGAGTTCAGGTGAACAGTGACTTCAGATGGGACCGAGTTCGGATGAATAGTGAGTTCGGATGGGACCTAATTCTGTTTGACCAAGATCAGATGGACCGAATTCGGATGGATCGAATTCGGATGAACAGTACAGATTTGGATTGACACATGGGAAAAAGTCTTTCAAATAGGAATAGCGAATTCGGATTGGGACCGAAGTTCGGATGGTCCGAAATGGAAGTATATATGAAAGCAAAAGTTAAATTAAGTGTTTTAAAAAACTTGATCAAAACATTGGGTAGTCCGAAGTTCGGATTGGTCCGAATTGAGGTCCGAATTTGGAAAAAATTGGTCCGAAGTGCACCTAAATATGGTCCGAAGTGGACCGAACTAAGGTCCGAAATGGGGTCCGAAAAGCAACAGTTATGAATTTTTCAGAAATTTTCCAGAATTACAACCAGCAGATTTTGGCCTAAAAATAGTTTCTAAATGATTGGAAAATTATTTTAAACACTTTTAAGTCTTTAAAATATACCAAAACACGTAAAAATCATTCAAAAATGGACCAAACCGAGATGAAAACCCATATTTTTGCAAGACTAAAAATCTGATTTAAATGGACAGCATCTGGTAATGGTTGAACCTAAATAGCTCTAAATCACTACGAATGAATACGAGATGATTATAGAAAAAGAATAACACGGAAAAAAAAAGAAATATTTAGGAGAAAGAAAGATCAAACCGTGGCTTTTTTCGAAAACAGCGTAGAACAGCTGCTGAAACCGAATGAAAAGATTTGAAATCCACCTCCTGAGCTATGATACCAATTTTTAATGTTGATTCCCAGATTAATCAGCACTCGTGTATGTAAATAAACACTCAAACATTCACACACAAACAGAATAATAACTCAATGATTGTGTAATGATGAAGAATAGAGACAAAGAGAATAATATGCGGCGGCTGAAGAATGTATCCGTGAATATTCAATTGTCCACTTTTACACACAACCCTAGGTCAATAAATATCTAGGATAATAAAAGCAAATTTAAAGGAATTACACTTTGGCCCCTTATCTTTAATAACAAAGAAACTAAACTATAAATAAATTACAAGTAAACTAACTAGTAATATTTATTACCAAATAAATCCACAAGATCGAAATTAAATATCTAACAGTAAGTTTGGAAAAGTGAATAAAAATATGAAATGTTACATTTGAATAAATAATAGACTAAAAAAAGAGATCCAAAAATATCTATGAAATAAATTATAATATAAAGAAAAAACAAAATGAAAAATGAAAACAATATGTTAGGCACAAAAAGGCCTCAGTCAACCCTGCTCTACATCTGAGGGGGAGATTTTTAATCAAACCTGTTGATGCACTTGAAGGTACAGTTTAAGGCCTATTAATGACTTATTGAAACCTGAAAAGTGATTTGCAATATCAGCCAAAGCTGTTTACCATGTTGCATTCGTCGCAACAAAGGCAGTTTGTCCACGCTGTTCTGTCTGTTGAACAGGCTGGACATAAACTGTTTACGCTGCTCTATTCTGTTAAGCAGCTTGGACACTTTACAAGTGTTCTGTTCTTTGTGAACAGAACATGTTCTTTGTGAACAGGCTAAACACTTTATGGAATATGTTTCCAAGTCCTCATGTATTGTTTTTTGCTACAAGATCAGTTTACAAGTCGAAGACAAAGTGGAAATTCAGAACTGCACAGCCTGCCCATGCTGTTCTGTTACATGAAGACAAACGGATATCTGAAAAGGGTGACAGACCTTTTCTTATATCAAAATGGCCTTAGCAAAAGAAAAAAGATGCAAAGTTCACATTCCTCTTTTGGTTAAAGCCTTATGCAACAGTGACAAAAATAAAAAGACAAAGATTCTGCCATATGAAGACAAATCTGCTTTAGAACGTAAGTTGTCTTGTCTTTTTGGAAAGACATTCCACTATCTCATCTGTCCAATGAAGAAGCTTCACTGAGATTCTCCTTTTGAGTATAAAAGGAAGCTTCTAAGGATTGTGAGATATCCAAGAGTGTGAAATCAAATCGTGCATTAAAGTGCGTTTTTCATGCATGCAAGTCTGCTTGAATACAACAGTAGTGTGTCTAAGCTGTTCTTATTCAAGCTGTCCATCTAAGTCTTGTAAAATCAGTGAGTGCATCTAAGTGAGTGTAGTCATTTTATCTAGTCTGAGTGTGTCTTAGATTAGTTAAACAACTGTTGTATCTGTCATATCAGCTTGAACCTTTCCGCAGTTCAGGCTTGTTTGTAATTAACACTTGTTGATAATATACACAAACATTGAGAAAAGAGTGTTGAGTTTTTAAATAGCTGTATTCACCCCCCCCCCCCTCTACAGCTTAGAACAATACACTAGGGAAACCTTTTGGGACCTACAACTGGTATCAGAGCAGATAGAGTGTGTGTTAACTCTAGATCTCTCATTCTCCCTACTTTCCCATGGACAACAGTGCTGCAAGTTCCTCCTCCTACTATGACAGTGGGTCAATGGCCAAACCCCCCAAGTTCAATCATCAAAACTTGTCTGGTTGGAAGTGCAGAATGATGCTCTATTTAGAGAATCTGGACGTACAACTGCCAGAGATAGTAATGGAAGGTCCCTATGTGCCAACTTCTGTTACTACCATTACTCCTGCTGTTGAAGAGCCGCCCCTGAAATCAGAACCTTTGAGAAGGCCAAAGCTCAATGGTCTGATGAAGACAAAAGACTGGTTGCCCTGGATGCAAAAACCAGGAATAACCTGGTTATCTCTCGGCCTGATGATGTGTTCAAACAGGTTGAGAAAATGAAGACTGCAAAGGAGATGTGGGATACTTTGTGTACCGTCTATGATGGTCCCACAATCACACTGGACAATAGGATTAACAATCTTGTTAGACAGTATGAACTCTTCTTTGCAAAACCAAAGTAGACTCTCACAGAAACCTACACCAGGTTTACTACTCTTGTTAATGATCTCAAAGCTGTTGGGATCACAAAGGACAGCCTGACTTTGGTGAACAAGTTCTTGGACATCCAACCTGAAGAGTGGAACTATTTTTCTACCATCTTAAGAAACTCAGGTACCATCAAGGGTATGGATCTTGTAGGTCCCGAAAGGTTCCCAAAGTATATAGTAATAAACTGTAGAGGGGGGGGTGAATACAGTATTTAAAAACTACACACTCTTTTTCTCAATGTTTGTATGTATTATCAACAAATGTTAATTACAAACAAGCTTGACTGCGGAATTGTTCAAGCTGAGATGACAGAATACAACAGTATGGTTTCTAGTCTAAGACACACTCACACTAGATTACAATGAACACACTCACTAAGATGCACTCACTGTATTTTACAAGACTTTAAGGAACAGCTTTGGTAAACAGCTTAGACACACAGAAGCTTGTTTACAGAAGATTTGCATGCATGAATATCACACTTGCATGTTCACTCTTGGTTTAAGCACTTAGCTTTCTTCCCATTCTTTCTGACCTTAGAAGCTTCCTTTTATACTCACTTAGAGGATCTAAGAGAAACATCTTCATTGGGCAGAATGAAAAAGGAGAAGTCTTGTTCGAAAAGACAATATAACTTTTCTGCACTTTTCTGAAAAGCAGACTTGCCTTCTCTTGTGCAGAACTTTTGTCTTTTTACTTTCTACTGTTGCATTGCCTTTAACCATTTTAGGAATGTCAACTTTGCGTCTTTCTTCCTTGTAAAGGCCTATTTTGATATAAGAAAAAGGTCTGTCACCCTTTTTCAAATATCCGTTTGTCTTCATGTAACAGAACAGCTTGGGCAGGCTGAGCGGTTCTGCTTTCCACTTTGTCTTCAACTGTGTAAACTGATCTGGTAGTTAAAAACAATACATGATGACTTGGAAACAAATTCCATAAAGTGTTTAGCCTGTTCACAAAGAACAGGTTCTGTTCACAAAGAACAGAACACTTTAAAAATGCCCAAGCTGCTCAACAGTGTAGAGCAGCGTAGACAGTTTATGTTCAGCCTGATCAGCAGACTGATCAGCTTGGACAAACTGTCTTGGTTGCAACACATGCAACTTATAGAACAGCTTTAGACTGATATTGCAAATCATTGTCAGGTTTCAATAAGGCATATAACAGGCCTTAAATTCAACCTTCAAATGTATCAACAGGTTTGATTATAAAATCTCCCCCTCAGATGTAGAGCAGGTTTGACTGAGGCCTTTTTGTGCCTAACAATCTCCCCCTATTTGCAATAACCAGTCCAAGCTGGTTTTGTCAAAAATCACTATATATTTTTACAGTACATTTGCTGAAATAAAATTACAACATTACAGTAAAGTAAAAGATCAGTTTATATATACACTGATTCTTGACTATACTTGAACAACATATGTTCTTACAAAAGTACAACTAATGTGCTAATGTATTTTACAACTAATGTAAAAAATAAAAAATTACAACTAATGTAATTGTGTACAACTAATGTACAGAGTGTACAACTTATGTACAAGATTTGGACTGTTTGAGACGGGAGCAGATAATGGCAAGCCTGTCCAACTAATGGACAGCTTCCATTCTTCACCTACCCAGATGGCAGGTGGACTTCATTCGACAGGGGGTGGCATCCCTTCTTTGAATCTTTTTAAAAGTTCTTCCCTTGTTTCTTCATGTTCTTCAAGTTCAGCTGTAAGAAACATAAAGTTAGAACTTTGGAGCTCACCTCTGTCATAAAATCCTTTCAGCTCTTCCCAGACAGCTGCTCTCCATTGGCTGGACTGACTGAAGGAGGTGGCAATTCTGAAGGCTGCAAGCTGCTTAAGACCAACTTTGTGTAGGTCAGAAGCTCTTTGAAAACATTTCTTCTGAGATAAGGGATCCACAAAAAATGCCCCTAACTCAGGCTCTTCAATCACTTTGCCATCTTCAAATTCAACTCCTTCAGGCAGGCTGTGGTCAACTCCTTTAATTTCCACAGCATAATCTCCTTGTTCAATCATCATAAGGAGTTCTTCCAGCTCTGAATCTCTCTTTTTCTTTCTGGCCTTGATTTTAGGGGATATCACAGAGACACCCTCTTTGACTTCTTTAGGGATCAGGCCCAACTCACTCACTCTCTCCATCAGCTTCTTTATGTATGCCCTGATAGTCTTAGCCGTTTCTGACTTAGACTGGCTCAGGGCAACTGCCAGTTCCACCCATTCCCTGTAACCCATTTGAGCCACATCAGCGTGATCATATGATTCCAATTCAGGGCCTGTTGCACCCATCCTTGTGATCTGAAGTTTCCACTGAGTGCCTTTTCTTGATATGGGAACAGCTTTGACAATTCCTTCCTTGGCCAGCCTTCTAGTAGCAACATCATGAAATTTCTTTTTGGCCAAGTTGTCAAAATGGAATTTGGCTCTGGCAGAAGGTACTGTTGATTTGGTCACTGAGACCTGAGTACCTTTTTCCACTTCCTTCCCTTTTTCTCCTGCTGATTGCTTGGCAGCTTCCATTATTTTCTTTTGCACCTCCAAGGTAGACATTTTTATTTTCTTTGCTTCTTGGAGGGCAAGAGACTTAGCAGCTTTGGCAGATTGTTCTTCTTTTCTTAACTCTTCCAGAGCCTTAAGTTGTTCTTCCCTAAACTCAAAGTATTTGTGCATAGGGAGGCCCATCTCTTTGGCTCTGGCTTTGTGAAACTGAGTTTCTGCCTGTTTCTGCTCAATAGGATCCACCGCTGCCTTTTCTTTTCCTTTAGCTGCTGCTTTAGGGACAGCAGCTTCAGGAATACTTTCTTCTTCTTCTTCTTCTTCTTTTTCCTCTGAAAGAATAAGGTGCCTCCTTTTGCTGCTAGGCCTGTCCTCAGGAATGACTTCCTCCCCCTTAGACTGAGCAGGGTTTGGAGAGCCAGCCTGAGTAGGCATAGCAGCTTGGGAAGCACCTTCAGCTGCACCTGTTTCTGCTGGTTGATCAGTTTGGGTTGCAGACACTGGTATCTCCTTAGGAGAAGGAATCTTCTCCCCCTTAGACTTAGTCTTCGAGGCAGATGATTTCTCCCCCTTTGAAGGAGATGATGCAGCGACTTCAACCCCTGGTCTGCCTGAAGACACAAAGTCAGCAGGCTTGCCAGCAGGTTTGGGAGGTTTAGGACCAACAAGGCTGTTCACTAAGTAAGCCAAGTTGTCCTTCACCTCACCAAGCTGGGAAAGACAGTTTTGAAGAGAAGAAGAATGGGAATCAGCAAAAGTGGTCAGCTTAACAATGTTGTCTCTATCAGAAGCTGTGAACAACAAACTTTGGAGCTGTGCAAGATGAAGTTCAAGAGAATCTTGCACATCAGCAAGGTTTGATGACACAGAATTTGATAGAGAACCTATAAGAGTGTTCAGGCTGGCCAATGTGGAAGGAATGGTAGTATTACAGGAAGTGAGGAGAGAGGACAGCTGTTGAGAAATAGCTGTCATAGAGGACACAGAGTCCTGTTGTGAGGAGAGGATAGAGGAAAGAGAGTTGGTTACATTTTGCAGCTGTGCAGTGAGTGCAAGCAGCTGTGGAGAGTGGTCAGCTTGTGGAGTAACTGGGAAGGATTCTTTAAACGTATCAAAGAATCCTTTGAGCTGCTCAGACACAGAGTCTGAGATTATGGATGGTAGGGAGTGCATGGTATGTTCCAAAGAACCAACTTTGTTGGTCAGCAATGAAAGCTGATCCTTCAAAGGCAGGTCTTTGGGAGATGGTGGTGTATGGGTGGACTGTTTGGAGTGAGTAGATGGAGAAGATGATGATGAGGCTGGTGTTTGAGGATGAGAGGGAGAAGGAAGAGAAGCTTTGGACAATAGTTCCATAGCCTGGGCAAAAGTAAGGTGGCCCAGGTTAGAGGGATCAAGGGGTCCTTCAGCAGCGGCTGTAGCTGCATCATTAGGAGAAGGAGATGATGTTTGGGGCCTCTCAGATGCTGCTTGTGTTGCAGCACCCTCATGAAGACCAGTGGTGGTTCCCTCTGCAGTGCCTTGGTCTAAAGGCACCTCATCATGGGGAGATGGGATATGCATTTCAACATCAGCAGTGGTGAAACCTGCTGATGGAATTTGCATTGAGGGATCAGCCTCACCAGAGGGATGGTATGATCCCTGAGGTTCATCAGCTTGTGTTGTTGGTCCCTCAGCAGCTGTTTGGTGTTGAACAGCTGAATCATGGGGAACAGAAGTTTGAGGCTGAGCTGCTGATTGGTCTATATCAGCAGCGTGGGCACCTCGTGCAGACTCAGGGTGTAAGGAGATATGAGTGGGGGACAGTGTGGACTCAGTGTGGAGTGGAGAGGGCTCCTGTCTTTCAATATCCTCAGCCTGTTGGGAGGCTGGGATAGTTGATGTGGGTATCTCCATTTGTACAACTGGTTCCTGTTGGGAGGAACCAGAGGGTCTAGGCTGACTCAAGGGTGACTCAGGCTGGAGTGAAGCAGGCTCCAAATGAGCTGAACCTTCTCCCAAAATAGGAGAGGCAGCTTGGGTTGCTTCTTTTACAACTGAACCCTGTTGAGAGGGAACAGAGGAGACTGTTTTCTGGGCTAGTTTCTTTTTGGCTACGGATTTTCTTTGATAACGAATGGATGAAGTGGGTGATTGTGGAGAGGAGAGGGGATCTGTTTGGACTGGATGGGAGACTGGGTCAGGAACAGTGGGGCTGGACTGTTCCATAGTCTCTTGTGCCACAGAGGCACCAGCCACAAAGGCTTCAGGCTCAACAAATGAGCCAGGGTGAGGAATCTGCTCTTCCTCAGCCACAGAGGCTAAGGGAGCAGACTCAGCTTGAGCTGTTTTGGCCTTCTTTTTAGCAGGCCCAGCTTCAGCTGCCAAGGTCCTTTTTACCAACTTAGACCTGGCTTTGGATTTTCCACCGGGAGCAGCAGTGACTGGATCCACCCTCACAGCAGAGGGTCCTTCCACTAAACCCAACAGCCTCCTCATTGGTGTTGAGAGAGGAGGCTCATTTTCCAGTACAGGAGTATGAAACACCCTATTCCCTATCACAGGGAATGCAGCAGTTTTAAGTAGGGGTTGAGAGTGATATAGATGCTCACCACAGACATGGCAGAAGATGAGACTCAGGAACCTGGGATATCTGACAGCTGCTGGTCTTGTCTCTTGTTGTACCAGGTTTCTCATGTTCAAGAAGATCCATTTGGCCATGTCAAGTGTAGTCCCATCCACCAGCTGAAGGACTATCGGCACTTCATCTCTACTAAGTTGGTCAAAGGAACCAACCTTGCTGCTGAACGACATTGCCACAGAGGCAAATAAGAAGTTGTAAGTAGATGATAACTCCTTCCTGTACAAAGTAGCTCCAACCTTGGGTTCTGCCACACCACAGAAGCGTAGCAGATTGCCCATTTGCTCATTTTCAGGCTGAGGGAGATCATAGTTCTCAGCCACTGGAAGATGAAGAACTTCTCTCAAAAGATCGACTGTAATCTCAATGGTTTGAGTCCCATTGAGAATAGTACCTCTGATAACCTTAGTGTTTGGATTGTAGGAGCAGGTGTACCAGAACTCGTATACCATCTCCTGGTACAGGACACCAGGAGATGCAGTCAGGGCATAGTTCAACGGATGAACTTGCAGAAATTCCACCATTTGATCGTAACCCTTCCCCACATAGTTTTGGGGGATTGTGAGGTTTGCTATGTAGTTGGTGGGTTTCAGGGTCAGCATCGTGGTGACAGAAGGATGTTTAACAACATCCTCACCAACGAAAACTGGCAGAAAGGGATTGGGTCTGTGAGCCATTTGAGAAATTTGAAGGTTTGAGGAAGCAAAAGACACTTAGTCGATTTTAGGGTTCTTGAGAATTTCTGGGAATGATGAGGAAGACGAAGATGAAACAGTATGGTGGTATTTATAGGATTTTGAATGGTCGTGTGTATGAGAGAGAAAAGATTTGGGCGGTTTGATTTGAAATGTTTGTTAACGAAAAACGGAACGGTTGTCCATGTCAGAAACATTGTCAGACCACTTGACCTTTTTGATCACTAACACACGTAACATACATTATCCGCAGTAATTAAGTTAAATAAAACATAATTTAAGAAACTTAATTATGAAGAAAGGTAATTAAACTGTTGGTCTACGCTGATGGTCAAACCTGTGATGATCAGGGTCAACAAGGTTCTCAGTCTTCAAGCTGTTCTTCCTTCAAACTGTTCCTTCAGCCTGCTCTCCTTTATGAGAACAGGTTGATTTCAATAGATGAACAGGTTACAGTGTGAAGAAGTGAACAGGTTGAAGACTGAACCATCAGAGCAGGCTGGACGAATAAACAGGTTAAACTGTTTTTGTTCAGCCTGTTGTATGTTCAAGCTGTTCAAGTTTTTCAGACAAATGACTAAGTACAGAACATGTATAACCTGTTCTGTCTAAGCTGTTCAGAGAAACTTGAGCAGTGTGAGACATACGAATAATTAGACCGTTGAGAGACACTTAGTCACTCTTGTTTAACATGCCCAGCTTGCTGACAAGGTAATTAAACCTTGTTTCATCCAGAGGTTTGGTGAAAATGTCTGCAAGCTGTTCATTTGTGGAAATAAAACTTACCTCCACATTACCTTTTTGGATGTGATCCCTGATGAAGTGATGTCTGACTTCAATATGCCTTGTTCTTGAGTGAAATACTGGATTGTTGGAGATGGCTATGGCACTTGTGTTATCACACAGAATAGGAGTTTTCCTATACACAAGCCCATAGTCTTCAAGCTGATGCTGCATCCACAGAATCTGCCCACAGCAGCTTCCAGCAGCAATGTATTCAGCTTCAGCAGTAGAAGTGGACACTGAGTTTTGCTTCTTGCTACTCCAACTGATCAACTTTCCACCAAGGAGTTGACATCCACCTGTTGTGCTTTTCCTATCTAACCTGCAGCCTTTCCTGTCTAACCTGCAGCCTGCAAAATCAGAATCTGAATAACCTGTTAGTTCAAGGCTTGAGTCTTTGGGATACCAAAGACCCAAACCTGGAGTACCCTTCAGGTATCTGAAGATTCTTTTAACAGCTGCAAGATGTGATTCCTTTGGATTAGCTTGGAACCTAGCACATAAACAGGTGGCAAACATAATATCAGGTCTGCTAGCAGTCAAGTATAGCAAGCTCCCAATCATGCCTCTATAAGCTGTTACTGAAACAGCTTTGCCACTGGCATCAGCATCCAATTTTACATTGGTTGCCATTGGGGTTTTAATAGGAGAACTTTGATCAAATTTAAACTTTTTCAAAAGATCTAAAGTGTACTTTCTTTGATTTATAAAAATTCCAGTTGAGGTTTGTTTAACCTGTAATCCTAAAAAGAAAGTTAGTTCTCCCATCATACTCATTTCATACTTGGATGTCATGAGTAATGAAAAATTCTTGCATAGTTGCTCATTAGTAGAACCAAATATTATGTCATCCACATAAATTTGAACAAGCATAATATCAGACTTCACCTTCTTTATGAACAATGTGGTATCCACTTTACCTCTGGAGTACCCATTGCTCATAAGGAATTCAGTAAGAGTGTCATACCAGGCTCTAGGGGCTTGTTTGAGACCATAGAGAGCTTTGTCCAACTTATAGACAAAACCTGGGTGTTGTTCATTTTCAAAACCTGGAGGCTGCTTGACATATACTTCGTCTTGCAGCTTCCCATTCAAAAATGCACTCTTCACATCCATTTGAAATACCTTTATGCTCTTATGAGCAGCGTAGGCTAGATACAAACGAATTGCTTCTAGCCTGGCCACAGGAGCAAATGTCTCATCATAGTCAATGCCTTCCTCCTGTCTGTAGCCCTGAGCAACCAGTCTTGCCTTATTTCTAATGACATGACCTTGCTCATCCATTTTGTTCCTGAAAACCCATTTTGTGCCAATTATTGTTTTTCCTTTAGGGGCAGGGACCAGCTTCCATACTTTGTTTCTCTCAAACTAATTGAGTTCTTCTTGCATGGCAGTGATCCAATTGGCATCTTTTAGTGCTTCATCCACCTTCTTTGGCTCCATCAGTGAAACAAAACTAGAGAACATACAAAAGTTCCCTAAGCTGTCCCACCGAGTTTGTATCCCTTTATTGATGTCACCAATTATTTGATCATTGGGGTGACACCTGATCCACTTAGGATCATTTTTCAATGATGACTTACCAGAGTTGTTAACATCTTCAGCAGGTCCTGTTGAACAGCTCTCAAGATTTTCAGAAACACTGTTGTCTTGAGCCTGTTCACTTGTTGAACATGTCTGACCACTGTTGAACATATCAGCAGAGGAACTGGGGAAATCAGCATTGATAGGTTCTGGACATGCAGTTGTAATTAAGTCAGTACATTTATTCACACAGGGTGTATTGACATAATCATCATCATGTCCATTATGATTAGCAGGTTCCACACTGGGTGTAGTGGAAGCTTTTGAGTCCTCTTCATTGATTGAATGCATCAGATCATCAAAGTTGAGGTCTCCTGAAACTGATTCAGGAACGGCTTTGGTGGAGGCATTCTTGGACTCTTCAAAGGTGACATTGATAGATTCATCTATCACCTTTCTTTTGTTGTTGTATACTCTGTAGGCTTTGGAGATAGAAGAGTAACCAACAAACACTCGTTCATCAGCTTTAGGTTCAAATTTTGACAGCTGGTCCCTTTGATTCAGAATGAAACAGGGACATCCAAACACATGGAAATAGCTGACATTTGGCTTTCTCCCTTTGAGCAGCTCATAGGGGGTCTTGTTTAACCTTTTCACCACTAAGGATCTGTTTTGAGTGAAGCAGGCAGTGTTGACAGCTTCAGCCCAAAATGATGAAGGCAAACCTGATGCACACAGCATGGTTCTGGCAGCTTCAATGAGAGTTCGGTTTCTCCTTTCAGCAACTCCATTTTGTTGAGGAGTTCTTACTGCTGAAAAGTTTTGATTGATACCTTTCTCTTCACAGAAGTCTTCAAGAGTACTGTTTCTGAATTCAGTACCATGATCACTTCTAAGCTGCTTTACTTGGGCAGAGTTCAGCATTTCCATCTTTTTAACAAATCCAATAATTTCTCTCGCAGCCTCTCCTTTGCTCTTCAAAAAAATCACCCATGTGTACCTGGAGAACTCATCAACCATTACAAGAGTGTATCTTCTTTCTCCTAGACTTGGGACATTAATAGGT
The DNA here is from genome assembly GCA_020465985.1 of Centrapalus pauciflorus. Lineage (NCBI taxonomy): Eukaryota > Viridiplantae > Streptophyta > Magnoliopsida > Asterales > Asteraceae > Centrapalus > Centrapalus pauciflorus. The sequence goes on along the minus strand of JAANYP010001454.1, from coordinate 411 downwards.
CCAAACAAGTCCATATGGATTAAGAAGAGTGGAGTATCAATAGAGAAATTATGTTTGGATTTAAAAGATGTTTTTCTCTGCTTGCCTTTCTCACAAGCTGTGCATAATCTATCTTTGGCAAAAGTAATAGAAGGCAAACCTGTCACCAACTCTTTCTTACAGAGTTTATTGATGTTCTTGAAGTTCAGGTGTGACAATCTTCTATGCCATAACCAGTTTAGATCAGCGTTGGTTCTTGTGAGAAAACAGGTTTCAGTTGTGGGATCAGCAGAATGCATATCCACAACATATACACCTTTCTTTCGTTGAGCACACAGCACAACTTTGCCTTGGGAATCCAATATGTAACCCAGGTGCTCATCAAAGTTAACCTTGTAGCCAGCATCACACAGTTGGCTTATGCTAACAAGG
>JAANYP010001453.1:61744-81774 GCA_020465985.1 Centrapalus pauciflorus | reverse complement strand
TAAATTCAATTTCACGCTGGTTTACTTCGTCAGTCTGCATCACTGCTTTACCCTTAGTCAGCAAGTCCTTAATCTCCTTAAATCGGTCTTCAACTGCCATATCAGTCTGTAATCGATTCCTATCCATCATAAGCTGCATCTGCCTACGGTTATCCTCATTCAACTTATGAACGAGGTCAATCAATTGAGCCTGCTGGGGAGGCACAGGCGTAGCAGTACTGCTTGAGTCGTTAGCAATATTTTCAGGGTCAGTGCCTAGGTCCTCTATATGAACAGATTCTTTGTGTTGATCAGCTGCAGCATCAGCAGCTTTATCAACCCTTGAGGAACCGGCAACAGTCGGATTCTTATCAGCCATTGGCTGAAAATATATAAAGGAAATAACTATTATTTCCTAATTCAAATAAGCACGATTCGAGTCATAATTCCTACGTCAGATAATCACATCTAAATTCATAGATATGAAGGCAGTCAGTCAGGCTGGCACAAAGTCAAGTCAAAGTCAAGTCAGTCAATCCCTCCCCCATCCTATCAATCATCATTTGCCTATCTTAGGTCAAGTTGTGTGGGTAGTCCTTTACTAATTAAGTTACCCTAGGCCTCGGTGACTTGTTCGGGAATTCAGAGTCACATAGTCCATATCATACCAGTAGTTTAAGTATCGGGTGGCCAATCCGATGATTAAACTGCTGCTCTGATACCAACTTTGTAACATCCAAGTTACCACAAATAGTACACGTCATAAAATTTCATTTCATTAAGTAATAAATATTACTAATTGTTTCATACCACAGGTCCATCTGCCTGAATACTTAATTACAAAAATATATAAAGATCAAATGGTGGTCTAAACTAGCTTCTAAATCTTCAATCAGAGTGCGGAAGACTGAACAAGCTACCCGAGACCGCATCATCTTTTCAAAATAGGCGTCAACAAAAGTCCCAAAAGTCTGCTATTCATCAAAGTCCAGATTCACTTAGCCTGGGACGAACTACCTGCTATGGTCTTGCCTTTATCAGCTTTTCCTGAAAAAGAGTTGTCATGACAGAGTAAGCTAACAATGCTTAGTGAGTTAACAGAGTTCCATTAGTTACCACACACATAACATACTATCAGCTCCTGTCGGCAAGTCACTACGTCAGAGACGTCAAAAAGGTTGGGAGACAACCCAGTCGGTATTCCCATGTGTAAGGCCGAAGCCCTACGGGAAGTGTATGGAAACAAGTCAAATAGGAAAGGAATCTGCAGAATTCCCTCCTGTGAATGGAGATCTCACATTCGGTCCTGTCGGATAATGCAGTATGCAGCGGCAAGTATGTCAACAGTCAAGTAGGCAGTAAGCATGATAAGTATTTACATAAAATGTAAAAGTGAACATGCAATCAAGGCAATTCAAGTGTCTAGCTTCAGTAATGTCAAAAGTACGTTTCTATGATACAATATAGTATTAAAGAAACATGCAGCAACAATCGGAAGTTTCCATACATCAATACATTCACCAATAAGTATCGAAATATATGCAAGTAATTAATGAAATCTGTCACTCACAGAAGTCCGTAGTCAGATAATGCTTAACGAATTAAGCTGTTCAGTTTACTCTGTCAAATCGGCGGTTCCTGCAGTTCAGTTTCAAGTCTGGCATATTAATGTCAAGTCTGTGTCATAATCTATATAACCCTAGTTATATATTAGGTTATTGTCAATTCTGGTTATCGAGTCTGAGGTAGTTCCTATCGTCCCAAGGTGAGTCTATTCTTAACAGATTAATACGATCCATCTAACTACAGATGTATATATGGCCTTGAAACAAAGCCAAACGTATTACTTAGCAAGGTGAAACAGGACATACACATTCTAAGGGTTCGTACAGAGTCTGTTAATTTATTTGTGCATATAATAGATATGCATCTTGAACTTGTGAGTTTAATCATAATCAAACAATACTTTCAATTTCCTTAGGTTGTTTAATAACTCAATCTGATTTAGAAATTAATCTTAGACTTGGAACAACAACAACCAGATTCGAATTTAAGGGACATAGACTCGAGCAAGGTTAGATTCGAAATAAGGATATAGATTCGAACATCAACCCTTCGAGTCTAGGAAAATAGATTCGAAAATCAACACATTCGAGACACATACATTCGAGATTAAGAAGACAGAATCGAAGGCCTACATTCGAGTCTAGGGAGGGTTAGATTCGAAACACACACATTCGAATCTAGTTGAATAGAGTCGAAATTCACATCACTTTCGAGACTAAGGAATCAGATTCGAAGCTAATAAATTCTGAGACAGATTCGAAGCCATATAGACTCGAACCCCACACACAGACTCGAGACACACACTCATTCGAGTTTGTTCTTCATGTTCAACGATTTTCCAGGTTTTTAACTACAAAATTCAGCAAAAATAAGGGAGTAATAGACACTAACCTTCGTCCAAGCTGTATCCTTCGACTATAGACGATTTCCAAGCAAAAACAAGTCCTAAACGAGAGCAAATCAGCTTCAAATGAAGGGAATTTGAGCAAACTCGAGTTTGCTCTTTCAAAACCGAACCAAAAGACAGAAATAGGGCCGATCTTACCTTAAATCCGGACGAAATCAAACATGCAATGGTAGATTCGTGTAGAGCTCGACGATATCTAACCGATGGCGTATGAATCACGAGAATCCGACGGTTCGATTAGGAGAAATGCTAGAGAGAAGGTGTAATCTTAGAGAGAGAAGGAGGAGAGCCCAAGTTTCCAAACTTAAGAAATGAGGAGGGGAGCTCATATTTATAGGAAAATAGGAAAAAGATCAGATTTTCTACAGAATTTCCGGAATCGACCAACTTTATTCCCATGAATCTGATTTGCATTTCAGATGCAAATAATAGCAAGGGAGTTCTAGATTTAGCTATAATTGTCTTTTAGTCAAATTTTTATTCATTTTAGTCCGTTTCGTCATTTTCAGTCTTTAATTTGTCATTTAGCTGAATATTAATTATTAACTTAATTTCAGCTAATTTTGGCCAACTTTTCATGATTAATTATAACTTAATATAATTAACTATTACAAATTCATATTTTCCGTTAATTACTAATATTTGGATAAAATTGCTTTATAATCCAAAGTCCGCTGCTGTAATTTATATTTAATAAATTACGGGTTGTTACACTGCTGCTGCTTGTTCCTTGATTAATTAATTGTATGCTAGGAACGTATGATAGACACTGCTGAAACTGGACAACTGTTGTTGCATGTTCCTTGATTACTTGCATTGCTCAGGACCGCTGTGAGTGACAGATTGCATTACTTACTTGCATAGGTTTTGGTACTTATTGGTCATTGTTACTGACTTGTATGGAAACATCTGCTCCTTGTTCCTTGATTACTTAATTGTATGCTAGGAACGTATGATAGACACTGCTGAAACTGGACAACTGTTGCTGCATGTTCATTGATTACTTGCATTGCTCTGGACCGCTGTGAGTGACAGATTGCATTACTTACTTACATATGTTTTGGTACTTATTGGTGATTGTTACTGACTTCTATGGAAACATCTGCTGCTGCTGTTCCTTGATTACTTAATTGTATGCTAGGAACGTATGATAGACACTGCTGAAACTGGACAACTGTTGTTTCATGTTCCTTGACTACTTGCATTGCTCAGGACTGCTGTGAGTGACAGATTGCATTACTTACTTCCATATGTTTGGGTACTAATAGGTGATTGTTACTGACTTGTATGGAAACATCTGTTGCTGCTTGTTCCTTGATTACTTAATTGTATGCTAGGAACGTATGATAGACACTGCTAAAACTGGACAACTGTTGTTGCGTGTTCCTTGATTACTTGCATTGCTTGAAACCGTTGTGAGTGACAGATTGCATTACTTACTTGCATATGTTTGGGTACTAATTGGTGATTGTTACTGACTTCTATGGAAACATCTGTTGCTGCTGTTCCTTGATTACTTAATTGTATGCTAGGAACGTATGATAGACAATGTTGAAACTGGACAACTGTTGTTGCATGTTCCTTAATTACTTGCAATGCTCAGGACCGCTGTGAGTGACAGATTGCATTACTTACTTGCATATATTTCGATACTTATTGGTGATTGTTACTGACTTGTATGGAAACATCTGCTGCTGCTTGTTCCTTGATTACTTAATTGTATGCTAGGAACATATGATAGGCACTGCTGAAACTGGACAATTGTTGTTGCATGTTCGTTGATTACTTGCATTGCTCAGGACCGCTGTGAGTGACAGATTGCATTAATTACTTGCATATGTTTCGGTAGTTATTGGTGATTAATACTGACTTCTATGGAAACATCTGTTGCTGCTGTTCCTTGATTACTTAATTGTATGCTAGGAACGTATGATAGACACTGCTGAAACTGGACAACTGTTGTTGCATGTTCCTAGATTACTTGCATTGCTCAGGACTGCTGTGAGTGACAGATTGCATTACTTACTTGCATATGTTTCGGTACTAATTGGTGATTGTTAGTGACTTGTATGGAAACATCTGCTGCTGGTTGTTCCTTGATTACTTAATTGTATGCTAGGAACGTATGATAGACACTGCTGAATCTGGACAACTGTTGTTGCGTGTTCCTTGATTACTTGAATTGCTCAGGACCGCTGTGAGTGACAGATTGCATTACTTACTTGCATATGTTTCGGTACTTATATGTGATTGTTACTGACTTGTATGGAAACACCGGCTGCTGCTTGTTCCTTGATTAATTAATTCTATGCTAGGAACGTATGATAGACACTACTGAAACTGGACAACTGTTGTTGCATGTTCCTTGATTACTTGCATTGCTCAGGACCGCTGTGAGTGACAGATTGCATTACTTACTTGCATATGTTTCGGTACTTATTGGTCATTGTTACTGACTTGTATGGAAACATCTGCTCCTTGTACCTTGATTACTTAATTGTATGCTAGGAACGTATGATAGACACTGCTGAAACTGGACAACGATTGCTGCATGTTCATTGATTACTTGCGTTGCTCAGGACCGCTGTGAGTGACAGATTGCGCAACAAGGAAATTCCAATGGTGTTAGTTCAATGGAAATACCATAAGGGATCTGCGCAAACTTGGGAACGAAAAGACGAGATTAGGCAGAAGTATCCGAAGTTATTCCTGTCTTAGTCGATTCCGAGGACGGAATCAATTTAACGGGGGAAGATTGTAACAGCCCGTAATTTATTAAATATAAATTACAGCAGCAGACTTTGGATAATAAAGCAATTTTAATCCAAATATTAGTAATTAACCGAAAATGTAACATCCAAGTTTCCACAAACAGTACACGTCATAATATTTCATTTGATTAAGTAATAAATATTACTAATTGTTTGATACCACAGGTCCATCAGCATGAATACTTAATTACAACAATATATTAAAATCAAATGGTGGTCTAACTAGCTTCTAAATCTTCAATCAGAGTGCGGAAGACTGAACAAGCTACCCGAGACCGCAACATTTTTTTTTTTTTTCAAAATAGGCATCATCAAAAGTCCAAAGGTCTGCTATTCATCAAAATCCAGATTCACTTAGCCTGGGACGAACTACCTGCTATGATCTTGCCTTTATCAGCTTTTCCTGAAAAAGAGTTGTCATGACAGAGTAAGCTAACAATGCTTAGTGAGTTAACAGAGTTCCATTAGTTACCACACACATATAACATACTATCAGATCCTGTCGGCAATACGTCAAAGACGGCAAAAAGGTTGGGAGACAACCCAGTCGGTATTCCCATGTGTAAGGCCGAAGCCCTACGGGAAGTGTATGGAAACGAGTCAAATAGGAAAGGAATCTGCAGAATTCCCTCCTGTGAATGGAGATCTCACATTCGGTCCTGTCGGATAATGCAATATGCAGCGGCAAATATTTATACAGTCAAGTAAGCAATAAGCATGATACGTATTTACATAAAATGTAAAAGTGAACATGCAATCAAGGCAATTCAAGTGTCTAGCTCCAGTAATGTCAAAAGTACGTTTCTATGATACAATATAGTATTAAAGAAACATGCAGCAACAATCAGCAGTTTCCATACAGTCAATACATTCACCAATAAGTATCGAAATATATGCAAGTAATTAATGAAATCTGTCACTCACAGTGGTCCGTAGTCAGATAATGCTTAACGAGTTAAGCTGTTCAGTTTACTCTGTCAAATCGGTGGGTTCCTGCAGTTCAGTTTCAAGTCTGGCATTTCAGTTTCAAGTCTGTGACATAATCTATATAACCCTAGTTACATAATTAGGTTATTGTCAATTCTAGTTATCGAGTCTGAGGTAGTTCCTATCGTCCCAAGGTGAGTCTATTCTTATCAGATTAATACGAATCATCTAATTACAGATGTGTGGCCTTGAAACAAAGCCAATCGTATTACTTAGCAAGTTGAACAGGTCATAGACATTCTAAGGGTTCGTACAGAGTCTGTTAATTCATTTGTGCATAAAATAGATATGCGTCTTGAACTTGTGAATTTTTATCATAATCAAAAGATACTTTTAATTACAATAGGTTATTTAATAACTTAATCTGATTTAGGGATTTATCCTTGGCTCGGAACTAAACCAGATTTGAATTTAAAGAGATAGATTTGAAACACATACATATTCGAAGGCAATAGATTCGATCCCAAAGCATAGATTCGAAGGCCCACAACAGATTTGAAGCATTTCTAGACTCGAAGGCATCCAATAGACTCGAACCTAATGCCTAGATTCGAAGGCCAACAACAGATTCGAAATTTAACTTATATAGACTCGACTGGCAGCATTAGATTCGAAATACACCTATACATTCGAAGCAAAATAGGTTTCTAAGGCAGACAGATTCGAAAATGGCACAGATTCGAAGGTACATTCGAGTTTAAAGGGGGGAATAGATTCGAAATTTACATATTCGAATCTGAAAAATAGATACTAACCTTCGTCCAAGCTATATCCTTCGACTATAGATGATTTCCAAGACAAAACAAGTCCTAAACGGGAGCAAATCAGCTTCAAATAAAGGGAATATGAGCAAACTCGAATTTGCTCTTTCAAAACCGAACCAAAAGACAGAAAAGGGGTCGATCTTACCTCAAATTCGGACGAAATCAAACATGTAATGGTTGATTCATGAAGAGCTCGACGATCTCTATCCGATGGCGTATGAATCACGAGAATCCGACGGTTCGATTAAGAGGAATTCTAGAGAGAAGGTGAAGGTGTAGAGAGAGAAGGAGAGAGTTCTAAATTTGCTAAACTAAGAAAATGAGGAGGGCTGCCCTATTTATAGGAAAATAGGGAGAAAATCAGATTTTCTACTGAATTATCCGGAATTGACCAACTTCATTTTTCAACAATCCGATTTGCATAAATGTCTTTTAGTCACATTTTTATTCATTTTAGTCCGTTTCGTCACTTTCAGTCTTTAATTGTCATTTAGCTGAATTTTAATTATTAACTTAATTTCAGCTAAATTTTGGGCAACATTTCATAATTAATTATAACTTAATATAATTAATTATCACAGATTCATATTTTCAGTTATTTACTAATAATTGGATAAAATTGCTTTATTATCCAAAGTCTGTTGCTGTAAATTGTATTTAATAAATTACGGGCTGTTACAATCTTCCCCCGTTAAATTGATTCCGTCCTCGGAATCGACTAAGGCAGAAATAACTTCGGATACTTCTGCCTAATCTCGTCTTCTCGTTCCCAAGTTTGCGCAGATCCCTTATGGTATTTCCATTGGACTAACACCATTGGAATTTCCTTGCTGCGCAATTTCGAAACCTTATGATCGATTATACGCTCGGGCTCTTTTTCGTATCGCAATTGCTCATCAAATTGCACGTCTTTCCAAGGAATCACAGCTTCAGCGTCAGCTAAACACTTTCGAAGATTACTCACATGAAATACATCATGAATCCCAGACATTTCGGCAGGCAGCTTCAATCTGTAGGCCTGCAATCCTACACGCTCGAGAATTTCAAAAGGACCCACAAATCGAGGGCTCAACTTCCCCCGTTTGCCGAACCTTACTATTCCTTTTCTTGGCGAGACCTTCAGCAACACTTTATCTCCAACTTCAAACGCGATTGGTTTCCGTCTTTTATCATGATACTTCTTTTGTCTGTCTTGAGAAGTCTGAATCCGCTGTCGGATCAACTGTAGTTGGTCATGGGCTTCTTGCAAAATTGCTGGTCCAGAGATCGGGCGTTCACCTGTTTCCCTCCAACAGGTTGGAGTTCGGCATCGACGTCCGTACAAAAGCTGATAGGGAGGCATACCAATAGTCGAGTGATAACTATTGTTATAAGCAAACTCCACAAACGGCAGGTGAGTATCCCAACTTCCACCGAGATCAATCACACAGGCACGTAACATATCTTCTAAGGTCAAAATTGTCCTCTCACTTTGCCCGTCAGTTTCAGGATGATAGGCGGTGCTCATCTTAAGTTCAGTTCCTAGTCCATTCTGAAAAGCCTTCCAAAAACGAGAAGTAAATCTGCTATCACGGTCCGATACTATAGACAATGGCACACCATGTCTAGTCACTATTTCCTTTACGTACAATTCAGCTAACTTTTCGAGGCGTTCATCTTCACGTATGGGTAGGAAATGGGCTGACTTAGTAAGTCGATCCACTATTACCCATATAGAGTCATGATTCCGCTTTGTCCTGGGCAGCTTCGTCACAAAGTCCATGGTTATGTGGTCCCACTTCCATTCCGGGATTGGCAATGGTTGTAGTTCCCCATACGGCTTCTGATGTTCCGATTTGACTTGTAAACAAGTCATGCAATTTTCTACATATCGTCCTATGTCCTTCTTCATTCCAGGCCACCAATAATCCGTTTTCAAATCTTGGTACATTTTAGTAGAACCAGGATGTACCGAAAATTTTGACATATGAGCCTCCGACAGAATTTGATCCCGAATACCTCCTAGTCTAGGGACCCATATTCTATCCAATAACCGTCTAAGACCGCTATTATCAAGAGTCAGCTGGGTCACATAAGTAACCATATGTTCAGATTTCAAGTTCTCATCCCGAATGGCTTCGGTCTGAGCGGCAATAATCGACTCAGGCAAGGCAGACTCCAAAACAACAGGAGTCAAAGCATAACATCGGGTATAATGGTCTTGTCCGGTTTTGCGGCTTAGGGCATCTGCTACAATGTTTGCTTTACCTGGATGGTAAAGGATCTCACAGTCATAGTCTTTAATCAATTCCATAGATCGCCTTTGCCGCATATTCAGCTCTTTCTGGTCAAATATATACTTCAGACTTTTGTGATCGGTATATAACTTGCATCTAGTGCCATACAGATAATGCCGCCAAATCTTCAGTGCAAAGGTCATGGCTGCAAGTTCTAAATCATGCGTCGGATAATTCTTCTCATGCGCCTTTAACTGTCTTGATGCGTAGGCAATTACTTTATCCCTTTACTTACTTGCATATGTTTCGGTACTTATATGTGATTGTTACTGACTTGTATGGAAACACCGGCTGCTGCTTGTTCCTTGATTAATTAATTCTATGCTAGGAACGTATGATAGACACTGCTGAAACTGGACAACTGTTGTTGCATGTTCCTTGATTACTTGCATTGCTCAGGACCGCTGTGAGTGACAGATTGCATTACTTACTTGCATATGTTTCGGTACTTATTGGTCATTGTTACTGACTTGTATGGAAACATCTGCTCCTTGTACCTTGATTACTTAATTGTATGCTAGGAACGTATGATAGACACTGCTGAAACTGGACAACGATTGCTGCATGTTCATTGATTACTTGCGTTGCTCAGGACCGCTGTGAGTGACAGATTGCGCAACAAGGAAATTCCAATGGTGTTAGTTCAATGGAAATACCATAAGGGATCTGCGCAAACTTGGGAACGAAAAGACGAGATTAGGCAGAAGTATCCGAAGTTATTCCTGTCTTAGTCGATTCCGAGGACGGAATCAATTTAACGGGGGAAGATTGTAACAGCCCGTAATTTATTAAATATAAATTACAGCAGCAGACTTTGGATAATAAAGCAATTTTAATCCAAATATTAGTAATTAACCGAAAATGTAACATCCAAGTTTCCACAAACAGTACACGTCATAATATTTCATTTGATTAAGTAATAAATATTACTAATTGTTTGATACCACAGGTCCATCAGCATGAATACTTAATTACAACAATATATTAAAATCAAATGGTGGTCTAACTAGCTTCTAAATCTTCAATCAGAGTGCGGAAGACTGAACAAGCTACCCGAGACCGCATCATCTTTTCAAAATAGGCGTCATCAAAAGTCCAAAAGTCTGCTATTCATCAAATGTCCAGAATCACTTAGCCTGGGACGAACTACCTGCTAGGGTCTTGCCTTTATCAACTTTTCCTGTAAAAGAGTTGTCATGACAGAGTAAGCTAACAATGCTTAGTGAGTTAACAGAGTTCCATTAGTTACCTGTAACATCCAAGTTTCCACAAACAGTACACGTCATAATATTTCATTTGATTAAGTAATAAATATTACTAATAGTTTGATACCACAGGTCCATCAGCATGAATACTTAATTACAACAATATTTTAAAATCAAATGGTGGTCTAACTAGCTTCTAAATCTTCAATCAGAGTGCGGAAGACTGAACAAGCTACCCGAGACCGCAACATTTTTTTTTTTTTTCAAAATAGGCATCATCAAAAGTCCAAAGGTCTGCTATTCATCAAAATCCAGATTCACTTAGCCTGGGACGAACTACCTGCTATGATCTTGCCTTTATCAGCTTTTCCTGAAAAAGAGTTGTCATGACAGAGTAAGCTAACAATGCTTAGTGAGTTAACAGAGTTCCATTAGTTACCACACACATATAACATACTATCAGATCCTGTCGGCAATACGTCAGAGACGGCAAAAAGGTTGGGAGACAACCCAGTCGGTATTCCCATGTGTAAGGCCGAAGCCCTACGGGATGTGTATGGAAACAAGTCAAATAGGAAAGGAATCTGCAGAATTCCCTCCTGTGAATGGAGATCTCACATTCGGTCCTGTCGGATAATGCAATATGCAGCGGCAAATATTTATACAGTCAAGTAAGCAATAAGCATGATACGTATTTACATAAAATGTAAAAGTGAACATGCAATCAAGGCAATTCAAGTGTCTAGCTTCAGTAATGTCAAAAGTACGTTTCTATGATACAATATAGTATTAAAGAAACATGCAGCAACAATCAGCAGTTTCCATACAGTCAATACATTCACCAATAAGTATCGAAATATATGCAAGTAATTAATGAAATCTGTCACTCACAGTGGTCCGTAGTCAGATAATGCTTAACGAGTTAAGCTGTTCAGTTTACTCTGTCAAATCGGTGGGTTCCTGCAGTTCAGTTTCAAGTCTGGCATTTCAGTTTCAAGTCTGTGACATAATCTATATAACCCTAGTTACATAATTAGGTTATTGTCAATTCTGGTTATCGAGTCTGAGGTAGTTCCTATCGTCCCAAGGTGAGTCTATTCTTATCAGATTAATACGAATCATCTAATTACAGATGTGTGGCCTTGAAACAAAGCCAATCGTATTACTTAGCAAGTTGAACAGGTCATAGACATTCTAACGGTTCGTACAGAGTCTGTTAATTCATTTGTGCATAAAATAGATATGCGTCTTGAACTTGTGAATTTTTATCATAATCAAAAGATACTTTTAATTACAATAGGTTGTTTAATAACTTAATCTGATTTAGGGATATATCCTTGGCTCGGAACTAAACCAGATTTGAATTTAAAGAGATAGATTTGAAACACATACATATTCAAAGGCAATAGATTCGATCCCAAAGCATAGATTCGAAGGCCCACAACAGATTTGAAGCATTTCTAGACTCGAAGGCATCCAATAGACTCGAACCTAATGCCTAGATTCGAAGGGCAACAACAGATTCGAAATTTAACTTATATAGACTCGACTGGCAGCATTAGATTCGAAATACACCTATACATTCGAAGCAAAATAGGTTTCTAAGGCAGATAGATTCGAAAATGGCACAGATTCGAAGGTACATTCGAGTTTAAAGGGGGGAATAGATTCGAAATTTACATATTCGAATCTGATTAAAGACATTCGAATCTGTTCTTCATGATCAACGTTTTTTCCAGGTTTTAGCTACTAAACATGAACATAAATGACGGAAAAATAGATACTAACCTTCGTCCAAGCTATATCCTTCGACTATAGATGATTTCCAAGCAAAAACAAGTCCTAAACGGGAGCAAATCAGCTTCAAATAAAGGGAATATGAGCAAACTCGAATTTGCTCTTTCAAAACCGAACCAAAAGACAGAAAAGGGGTCGATCTTACCTCAAATTCGGACGAAATCAAACATGTAATGGTTGATTCGTGAAGAGCTCGACGATCTCTATCCGATGGCGTATGAATCACGAGAATCCGACGGTTCGATTAGGAGGAATTCTAGAGAGAAGGTGAAGGTGTAGAGAGAGAAGGAGAGAGTTCTAAATTTGCTAAACTAAGAAAATGAGGAGGGCTGCCCTATTTATAGGAAAATAGGGAGAAAATCAGATTTTCTACTGAATTATCCGGAATTGACCAACTTCATTTTCCAACAATCCGATTTGCATAAATGTCTTTTAGTCACATTTTTATTCATTTTAGTCCGTTTCGTCACTTTCAGTCTTTAATTGTCATTTAGCTGAATTTTAATTATTAACTTAATTTCAGCTAAATTTTGGGCAACAATTCATAATTAATTATAACTTAATATAATTAATTATCACAGATTCATATTTTCAGTTATTTACTAATAATTGGATAAAATTGCTTTATTATCCAAAGTCTGTTGCTGTAATTTGTATTTAATAAATTACGGGCTGTTACATTACCACACACATATAACATACTATCAGATCCTGTCGGCAATACGTCAGAGACGGCAAAAAGGTTGGGAGACAACCCAGTCGGTATTCCCATGTGTAAGGCCGAAGCCCTACGGGAAATGTATGGAAACAAGTCAAATAGGAAAGGAATCTGCAGAATTCCCTCCTGTGAATGGAGATCTCACATTCGGTCCTGTCGGATAATGCAATATGCAGCGGCAAATATTTATACAGTCAAGTAAGCAATAAGCATGATACGTATTTACATAAAATGTAAAAGTGAACATGCAATCAAGGCAATTCAAGTGTCTAGCTTCAGTAATGTCAAAAGTACGTTTCTATGATACAATATAGTATTAAAGAAACATGCAGCAACAATCAGAAGTTTCCATACAGTCAATACATTCACCAATAAGTATCGAAATATATGCAAGTAATTAATGAAATCTGTCACTCACAGTGGTCCGTAGTCAGATAATGCTTAACGAGTTAAGCTGTTCAGTTTACTCTGTCAAATCGGTGGGTTCCTGCAGTTCAGTTTCAAGTCTGGCATTTCAGTTTCAAGTCTGTGACATAGTCTATATAACCCTAGTTACATAATTAGGTTATTGTCAATTCTGGTTATCGAGTCTGAGGTAGTTCCTATCGTCCCAAGGTGAGTCTATTCTTATCAGATTAATACGATTCACCTAATTACAGATGTGTGGCTTTGAAACAAAGCCAATCGTATTACTTAGCAAGTTGAACAGGTCATACACATTCTAAGGGTTCGTACAGAGTCTGATAATTCATTTGTGCATAAAATAGTTATGCAACATGAACTTGTGAGTTTTATCATAATCATATTATTCTTTTAATTACAATAGGTTGATTAATCACTTAATCTGAATTTAGGAATTTAACTTTGGCTAGGAACAAACACAGATTCGAATTAAGGAAGCTAGATTCGAGCCATGCCTAATTCGAATCTATAGATTCGAAACATACACACATAGAATCGAAGACATACATAGTTCCAAGCATTCATTCGAGACTAAGGAGATAGATTCGAAACTACACATATTCGAATCTAATTAATAGAGTCGAAATTCACATCACTTTCGAGACTAAGGAATCAGATTCGAAGCTTTTAAATTCTTGAGACAGATTCGAAGCCATATAGACTCGAATCCCACACACAGACTCGAGACACACCCACATAGATTCGAACACACACACCCTCGAGTCTAGGTGATTAGATTCGAGACACACACACAATTCGAGTCTAAGCATGAATCTCTCGAATTTGTTCATCTTGTTCATCGGTTTTCCAGGTTCTAACAACTAAATATGAGTATAAATGATAGAGAAATGGTTACTAACCTTCGTCCAGGCTATAACCTTCGACTATGGATCATTTCCAAGCAAAAACAGGTCCTCAAATTCGGACGAAATCAAACATGTAATGGTAGATTCGTGAAGAGCTCGACGATCTCTATCCGATGGCGTATGAATCACGAGAATCCGACGGTTCGATTAGGAGGAATTCTAGAGAGAAGGTGAGAGTGTAGAGAGAGAAGGAGAGAGTTCTAGATTTTCCAAACTTAAGAAATGAGGAGGGCTGCCCTATTTATAGGAAAATAGGGAGAAAATCAGGTTTTCTACTGAATTATCCGGAATTGACCAACTTTATTTCCCAACAATCCGACTTGCATAAATGTCTGTTAGTCACATTTTTATTCATTTTAGTCCGTTTCGTCATTTTCAGTCTTTAATTTGTCATTTAGCTGAATTTTAATTATCAATTTTATTTCAGCTAATTTTGGGCAACTTTTCATAAATAATTATAACTTAATATAATTAACTATTTAAGATTCATGTTTTCAGTTAATTACTAATATTTGGATAAAATTGCTTTATAATCCAAAGTCTGTTGCTGTAATTTGTATTTAATAAATTACGGGCTGTTACAATCTTCCCCCGTTAAATTGATTCCGTCCTCGGAATCGACTAAGACAGGAATAACTCCGGATACTTTTGCCAAATCTCGTCTTCTCGTTCCCAAGTTTGCGCAGATCCCTTATGGTATTTCCATTGAACTAACACCATTGGAATTTCCTTGTTGCGTAATTTCGAAACCTTATGATCGATTATACGCTCGGGCTCTTCTTCGTATCGCAACTGCTCATCAATTTGCACGTCTTTCCAAGGAATCACAGCTTCAGCGTCAGCTAAACACTTTCGAAGATTACTCACATGAAATACATCATGAATCCCAGTCATTTCAGCAGGCAACTTCAATCTGTAGGCCTGCAATCCTACACGCTCGAGAATTTCAAAAGGACCCACAAATCGAGGGCTCAACTTCCCCCGTTTGCCGAACCTTACTATTCCTTTTCTTGGCGAGACTTTCAACAACACTTTATCTCCAACTTCAAACGCAATTGGTTTCCGTCTTCTATCATGATACTTCTTTTGTCTGTCTTGAGAAGTCTGAATGCGCTGTCGAATCAACTGTAGTTGGTCATGGGCTTCTTGCAGAATCGCTGGTCCAGAGATCGGGCGTTCACCTGTTTCCCTCCAACAGGTTGGAGTTCGGCATCGACGTCCGTACAAAAGCTGATATGGAGGCATACCAATAGTCGAGTGATAACTATTGTTATAAGCAAACTCCACAAACGGCAGGTGAGTATCCCAACTTCCACCGAGATCAATCACACAGGCACGTAACATATCTTCAAAGGTCAAAATTGTCCTCTCACTTTGCCCGTCAGTTTCAGGATGATAGGCGGTGCTCATCTTAAGTTCAGTTCCTAGTCCATTCTGAAAAGCCTTCCAAAAACGAGAAGTAAATCTGCTGTCACGGTCCGATACTATAGACAATGGCACACCATGTCTAGTCACGATTTCCTTTACGTACAATTCAGCTAACTTTTCAAGGCGTTCATCTTCACGTATGGGTAGAAAATGGGCTGACTTAGTAAGTCGATCCACTATTACCCATATAGAGTCATGATTCCGCTTTGTCCTGGGCAGCTTCGTCACAAAGTCCATGGTTATATGGTCCCACTTCCATTCCGGGATCGGCAATGGTTGTAGTTCCCCATACGGCTTCTGATGTTCAGATTTGACTTGTAAACAAGTCATGCAATTTTCTACATATCGCCCCACGTCCTTCTTCATTCCAGGCCACCAATATTCCGTCCTCAAATCTTGATACATTTTAGTAGAACCAGGGTGTATCGAAAATTTCGACATATGAGCTTCCGACAGAATTTGATCCCGAATACCTCCTAGTCGGGGAACCCATATTCTATCCAAGAACCGTCTAAGACCGCTATTATCAAGAGTCAGCTGGGTCACATAAGTAACCATACGTTCAGATTTCAAGTTCTCATCCCGAATGGCTTCGGTTTGAGCGGCAATAATCGACTCAGGCAAGGCAGACTCCAAAACAACAGAAGTCAAAGCATAACATCGGGTATAATGGTCTGGTCCGGTTTTGCGGCTTAGGGCATCTGCTACAATGTTTGCTTTACCTGGATGGTAAAGGATTTCACAGTCATAGTCTTTAATCAATTCCATAGATCGCCTTTGACGCATATTCAGCTCTTTCTGATCGAATATATACTTCAGACTTTTGTGATCTGTATATAACTTGCATCTAGTCCCATACAGATAATGCCGCCAAATCTTCAGTTCAAAGGTCACGGCTGCAAGTTCTAAATCATGCGTCGGATAATTCTTCTCATGCGCCTTTAGCTGCCTTGATGCGTAGGCAATTACTTTATCCCTTTGCATCAGCACACAGCCTAATCCCATCTTAGAAGCATCACTATAGACTACAAAATCGTCATTACCCTCAGGTAAGGCCAAAACCGGTGCTCAATTAGCTTACGCTTCAAAGTCTCAAAGGCTCGATCTTGAGATTCATTCCATTCAAACTTAACTTCTTTCTTCGTCAGACTAGTTAAAGGCACCGCAATCTTGGAGAAATCACGGATAAATCTTCTATAATAGCCCGCTAAACCCAAGAAACTTCGAACTTCAGATACGTTTTTCGGCGCTTCCCACTTCTGAACCGCATCAACCTTTGATGGATCTACGGCTATTCCCTCACCGGAGACAATATGTCCTAAAAACTGCACCTGGCTTAACCAGAATTCACATTTGGAGAATTTCGCGTAGAGTCGTTCCTTTCGTAACAATTCTAGCAATTCTCGCAAATGCATCGCATGATCAGATTCAGACTTGGAGTAAATCAAGATGTCATCAATGAAGACTATCACTGATTTATCCAGCATTGGTCTACATACTCTATTCATAAGGTCCATAAATGCTGACGGGGCATTTGTGAGACCGAACGGCATTACTAAGAATTCAAAATGGCCATACCGAGTACGAAATGCAGTCTTCGGTACGTCAGACTCAAATACTTTGAGCTGATGATATCCAGATCGGAGATCAATCTTTGAAAAATAACTAGCCCCTTGCAGTTGATCAAACAAGTCATCAATTCTAGGCAGAGGGTATCGGTTCTTGATAGTTACTTTATTCAGCTCCCGATAATCTATACACATGTGAAAGGTACCATCCTTCTTCTTAACGAAAAGAACCGGAGCACCCCAAGGAGAAGTACTCGAACGAATAAACCCTTTTTCTAATAATTCCTGCAACTGACTCATCATTTCCTTCATTTCATTCGGAGCAAGACGGTAAGGGGCTTTCGCGATAGGAGCAGCACCCCGTACAAGGTCAATATGGAATTCGATTTGACGATCTGGTGGCAAACCAGAGATGTCATCCGGGAACACGTCAGGGAAATCTCTAACTACAGGTACATCAGACACGGTCTTTTTAACTTCCTTATCATCTAAGGCATATGCTAAATAGGCGGCACAACCTTTGGTTAGGCACTTTCGGGCTTTCATTACAGAAATGAGACCTAAATCTCGAGTCTTTCTATCGCCATAAACATAACGTTCACTTCCTTCGGGGGTTCTAATTCTAATTACCCTTTTAGCACAAAGGTCCATTCCTATAATAACATCGAATTCCCTAATCCACATCGGTATCAGGTCGACGTTCGAGGAGAGGTCATCAATCACTAGCTTACAGGAACGAAAGACTCTATTCACAGTCACAAAATTCGAGCTAGCAGTTTCTATGTCTAAGGGTGCAGGTAACATCATAGGGGCAAAATCAAACTGTTTAGCAAACTTTTCAGACACATACGACAGATTAGAGCCAGAGTCAAATAAGATTAAGGCAGGCATATCATTAACAAGAAATGTACCCGTGACGACGTCAGCAGTCTCTTTTGCCTCTTCGGCTGTCATCTGGAAAGATCTCGGTTGATTCCTCGGGGCAGAAGAACCTTTGACTGATTGTTGAGGTGAAGATGTACGCGGAGGAACAAATCGGGGTCGGGTACAGTCTTTAGCATGATGCCCCAACGTAATGCAGTTTCTGCAAGCCTCATTGCGCCTGGGACATTCTGACCTATCGTGACCGCTCTGTCTACAGCAGTAACATTTAACGAACGCAGGATCGCATTTCCCCTCATGAATTTGCTTGCAGCGAGGACAAGCAGGCTTTGGCGTCGAGGTCACATCATACGACTTAGCTTTCTTGGAAGACTGCTTATCTCCCTTCTTCGAACTTTCACTCTTCTTTTCAGCTCTCTCAGATTTTTCCTTCTTACTAGATTTAGCAATAAAAGGACACGCTCGCTCAGGATAGATTTCAAGCTCACCTACCCTAGCAATTTCCACTGCCTCAATATAACTTCTCGGCCTGCCAGACTTCACAAACTTCCGGATTTCTCTATCCAGACCATCCACAAACAAATCCCTTCGTCTTTCGTCAGTATCGACAGGGTGATCAGATAATAACGAGAGCCTGGTGAATTCCAGCTCATAGTCCGTCACAGATCTCGTACCTTCCTGAAAAGATAGCAGGGTTTTCTCCATCTGGCGCTTAACATCCTGGGGGCAGTACTTTTCCTTCAGATGAATCTTAAATTGATCCCAAGTAATGGATTTCTCCATTGCTTCAGACATGGGATTAGTAATTGACTTCCACCAACGGCCAGCTCCATCTTCCAACATTCCCGTCGCAAATGTCACCTTATCTTCTTCATTACACTTGGAGAGTTTAAACGCTTTCTCCACATTCGCGACCCAGTCCATAGCCTTAACAGGATCAGATGACCCCGCAAATGTACGAGCCCCACATTTCTTAAAGTCAACAAATGTACACTCTCGTCCCACCTTAACGTGATGGTCGGAAGAGTCAGTCTCACTTTCATCAGATGACACATGTCTATGTTTCCTCTTTCGGTCTTTCTTGGGCTTTGCTAACATCTCTTCCTTATACTTCAGTTCTAACTCCTGCAGCTTAAGTTCTCGCAACCTAAGTTCTTCTTCACGGCGCTTAAAGTCAATTTCCCGCTGATTTACTTCGTCAGTCTGCATCACTGCTTTACCCTTGGTCAACAAATCCTTAATCTCCCTAAATCGGTCTTCAACTGCCATATCAGTCTGTAATCGATTTCTATCCATCATAAGCTGCATCTGCCTACGGTTATCCTCATTCAACTTATGAACGAGGTCAATCAATTGAGCCTGCTGGGAAGGCACAGGGGTGGCAGTACTGCTTGAGTCATTAGCAGTATTTTCAGGGTCAGTGCCTAAGTCCTCTACATGAACAGATTCTTTGTGTTGATCAGCTGCAGCATCAGCAGCTTTATCAACCCTTGAGGAACCGGCAACAGTCGGATTCTTATCAGCCATTGGCTGAAAATATAAAGGAAATAGCTATTATTTCCTTATTCAAATAAGCACAGTTCGAGTCATAATTCTTATGTCAGATAATCATATCTAAATTCATAGATATGAAGGCAGTTAATCAGACTCACAAAGTCAAGTCAAAGTCAAGTCAGTATCAAGCAGTCAATCCCTCTCCCATCCTATCAGTCATCATTTGCCTATCTTAGGTCAAGTTGTGTGGGTAGTCCTTTACTAATTAGGTTACCCTAGGCCTCGGTGACTTGTTCGGGAATTCAGAGTCACATAGTCCATACCATACCAGTAGTTTAAGTATCGGGTGGCCAATCCGAT
>JAANYP010001453.1:36198-59363 GCA_020465985.1 Centrapalus pauciflorus | reverse complement strand
CAAGGACTACTGTGAGTGACAGATTTCATTAATTATTTGCATATGTTTCGTTACTTATTGGTGAATGTCATCGACTGTATGGAAACTTCCGATTGTTGCTGCATGTTTCTTTAATATTTTATTGTATCATAGAAACGTACTTTTGACATTACTGAAGCTAGACACTTGAATTGCCTTGATTGCATGTTCACTTTTACATTTTATGTAAATACTTATCATGCTTACTGCTTACTTGACTGTTGATATATTTGCCGCTGCATACTGCATTATCCGACAGGACCGAATGTGAGATCTCCATTCACGGGAGGGAATTCTGCAGATTCCTTTCCTATATGACTTGTTTCCATACACTTCCCGTAGGGCTTCGGCCTTACACAGGGGAATACAAACTGGGTTGTCTCCCAACCTTTTTGCCGTCTCTGACGTAGTGACTTGCCGGCAAGAGCTGATAGTATGTTATATATGTGTGGTAACTAATGGAACTCTGTTAACTCACTAATCAATGTTAGCTTACTCTGTCATGACAACTCTTTTTTCAGGAAAAGCTGATAAGGGCTAGACCATAGCAGGTAGTTCGTCCCAGGCTAAGTGAATCTAGACAATCGATGAATAGCAGACTTTTGGACTTTTGTTGATGTAACAGCCCGTAATTTATTAAATATAAATTACAGCATCAGACTTTGGATAATAAAGCATATTTACCCAAATATTGGTAATTAACTGAAAACATGAATCTTAAATAGTTAATTATATTAAGTTATAATTAATTATGAAAAGTTGCCCAAAATTAGCTGAAATAAAATTAATAATTAAAATTCAGCTAAATGACAAATTAAAGACTGAAAATGACGAAACGGACTAAAATGAATAGAAATTTGACTAAAAGACAATTATAGCTAAATCTAGAACTCCCTTGCTATTATTTGCATCTGAAATGCAAATCAGATTGATGGGAATAAAGTTGGTCGATTCCGGAAATTCTGTAGAAAATCTGATCTTTTTCCTATTTTCCTATAAATATGAGCTCCCCTCCTCATTTCTTAAGTTTGGAAACTTGGGCTCTCCTCCTTCTCTCTCTAAGATTACACCTTCTCTCTAGCATTTCTCCTAATCGATCCGTCGGATTCTCGTGATTAATACGCCATCGGTTAGAGATCGTCGAGCTCTACACGAATCTACCATTGCATGTTTGATTTCGTCCGGATTTAAGGTAAAATCGACCCTTTTTCTGACTTTTGGTTCGGTTTTGAAAGAGCAAACTCGAGTTTGCTCAAATTCTATTCTTTCGAAGCTGATTTGCCCTCGTTTAGGACCTGTTTTGGCTTGGAAAACTCTCTAGTCGAAGGATATAGCTTGGACGAAGGTTAGTATCTATTTTCCATCATTTATGTTCCTGTTTAGTAGCTAAAACCTGGAAAAAACGATGAACAAGTAGAACAAATTCGAGACATTCATGTATAGACTCGAGGGTGAGGAGTTCGAATCTAATCCCTAGACTCGAAGGGGTGAGGATTTCGAATCTATTCCCCTAGACTCGAAATGTTCAGGTTCAGATTCGAATGTGTGTAAGTATGGCTTCGAATCTATGTAGGTTTCGAATCTATGTAGGTTTCGAATCTATGTAGGTTTCGAATCTATGTATGGTTCGAATCTATGGATGGCTTGAATCTATATCCCTAATTCGAATTTATCCTAGTCAAATCTATTCCCTAGAATCTATTATGTGTGTGCTTCGAATCTAAACCATTAGATTCGAATGAGAGGTGTTCGAATCTATTCCTTGTAGTTCGAATCTGATTGTCATTTCAAGTCTAAGATTAATTTCTAAATCAGATTAAGTTATTAAACAACCTAAGGAAATTGAAAGTATTGTTTGATTATGAATAAACTCACAAGTTCAAGTTGCATATCTATTTTATGCACAAATGAATTAACAGACTCTGTACGAACCCTTAGAATGTGTATGACCTGTTCAACTTGCTAAGTAATACGATTGGCTTTGTTTCAAGGCCACACATCTATAATTAGATGAATCGTATTAATCTGATAAGAATAGATTCACCTTGGGACGATAGGAACTACCTCAGACTCGATAACCAGAATTGACAATAACCTGAATATATAACTAGGGTTATATAGATTATGACACAGACTTGACATTAATATGCCAGACTTGAAACTGAACTGCAGGAAACCGCCGATTTGACAGAGTAAACTTATCAGCTTAATTCGTTAAGCATTATCTGACTACGGACTACTGTGAGTGACAGATTTCATTAATTACTTGCATATATTTCGATACTTATTGGTGAATGTATTGACTGTATGGAAACTTCCGATTGTTGCTGCATGTTTCTTTAATACTATATTGTATCATAGAAACGTACTTTTGACATTACTGAAGCTAGACACTTGAATTGCTTTGATTGCATGTTCACTTTTACATTTATGTAATACGTATCATGCTTACTGCTTACTTGACTGTTTATATACTTGTCGCTGCATACTGCATTATCCGACAGGACCGAATGTGAGATCTCCATTCACAGGAGGGAATTCTGCAGATTCCTTTCCTATTTGACTTGTTTCCATACACTTCCCGTAGGGCTTCGGCCATACACATGGGAATACCGACTGGGTTGTCTCCCAACCTTTTTACGTCTCTGACGTAGTGACTTGCCGACAGGAGCTGATAGTATGTTATATGTGTGTGGTAACTAATGGAACTCTGTTTACTCACTAAGCATTGTTAGCTTACTCTGTCATGACAACTCTTTTTCAGGAAAAGTTGATAAAGGCAAGACCATAGCAGGTAGTTCGTCCCAGGCTAAGTGAATCTGGACTTTGATGAATAGCAGACTTTTGGACTTTTGATGACACCTATTTTGAAAAGATGTTGCGGTCTCGGGTAGCTTGTTCAGTCTTCCGCACTCTGATTGAAGATTTAGAAGCTAGTTTAGACCACCATTTGATCTTTAATTTATTGTTGTAATTAAGTATTCAGGCTGATGGACCTGTGGTATCAAACAATTAGTAATGTTTATTACTTAATGAAATGAAATATTATGACGTGTACTGTTTGTGGAAACTTGGATGTTACAGTTGACGCCTATTTTGAAAAGATGATGCGGTCTCGGGTAGCTTGTTCAGTCTTCCGCACTCTGATTGAAGATTTAGAAGCTAGTTTAGACCACCATTTGATCTTTAACTTATTGTTGTAATTAAGTATTCAGGCTGATGGACCTGTGGTATCAAACAATTAGTAATATTTATTACTTAATGAAATGAAATCTTATGACGTGTACTGTTTGTGGTAACTTGGATGTTACAAAGTTGGTATCAGAGCGGCAGTTTAATCATCGGATTGGCCACCCGATACTTAAACTACTGGTATGGTATGGACTATGTGACTATGAATTCCCGAACAAGTCACCGAGGCCTAGGGTAACCTAATTAGTAAAGGACTACCCACACAACTTGACCTAAGATAGGCAAATGATGACTGATAGGATAGGGGAAGGATTGACTGCTTGATACTGACTTGACTTTGTGCCAGCCTGACTGACTGCCTTCATATCTATGAATTTAGATGTGATTATCTGACGTAGGTATTATGACTCGAATTGTGCTTCATTGAATCAGGAAATAATAGTTATTTCCTTTATATTTTCAGCCAATGGCTGATAAGAATCCAAATGTTGCTGGTACCTCGACTGTTGGTAAAGCTGCTGATGCTGCAGCTGATCAACACAAAGAATCTGTTCATGTAGAGGACTTAGGCACTGACCCTGAAAATACTGCTAATGACTCAAGCAGTACTGCTACGCCTGTGCCTCCCCAGCAGGCTCAATTGATTGATCTCGTTCATAAGTTGAATGAGGAGAATCGTAGGAAAATGCAGCTTATGATGGATAGGAATCGACTGCAGACTGATATGTCGATTGAGGACCGATTTAAGGAAATTAAGGACTTGCTTACTAAGGGTAAAGCGGTTGTGCAAACTGACGAAGCAATCCAGCGTGAAATTGACTTTAAGCACCGTGAAGAAGAACTTAGGTTGCGAGAACTTAAGTTACGGGAGTTAGAATTGAAGTATAGGGAAGAGATGTTAGCAAAGCCCAAGAAGGATCGAAAAAGGAAACTTAGGCATGAGCACTCTGATGAACGGCGAAGGGATCTTTTTGTGGATGGACTGGAAAGAGAAATTCGGAAGTTTGTGAATTCTGGCAGACCGAGAAGTGATATAGAAGTAGTTGAAGTTGCTAAGGTAGGGGAACTTGAAATCTATCCGGAGCGAGCGAGTCTTTTTATTGCCAAGTTTAGCAAGAAAGAAAAATCTGAGAAAACGGAAAAGAAGAGTGAAAGTTTAAGGCAAGGAGATAAGCAGTCTTTTAAGAAGGCTAAATCTTATGCTGTGACCGCTACGCCAAGGTCTGCTTGTCCTCGCTGCAAGCAGATTCATGAAGGAAAATGTGATCCTGTGTTCATAAGGTGCTACTGCTGTAGTCAGAATGGTCACGACCGATCGGAATGTCCCAAGCGCAGTAAGGCTTGCCGAAACTGTATTACGTTGGGGCACCATGCTAGAGACTGTACCCGACCTCGATTTGTTCCTCCGCCTGCGTCTTCACCCCGGTAATCAGTTAAGGGTTCTTCTGCTCCGAGGAATCAACCAAGATCTTTCCAGAAGACAGCCGATGAGGCAAAAGAGACTGCTGATATCGTCATGGGTACATTTCGTGTTAACTCAATGCCTACTCTAATCTGTCATATGTGTCTGAAAAGTTTGCTAAACTGTTTGATTTTGCCCCAATAATGCTACCTGTACCGATAGATATAGAAACTGCGAGCTCGAGTTTTGTGACTGTAAATAGAATCTTTCGTTCCTGTAAGCTAGTGATTGATGACCTCTCCTCAGACCTTGACCTGATACCGATGTGGATTAGAGAATTCGATGTTATTATAGGAATGGACAGGCTCATGACGAACAATGTTGAAATCCATTGTGCCAAAAGGATAATTAGAATTAGAACCCCGAAGGAAGTGAACGTTATGTTTATGACGATAGAAAGACTCGAGAATTAGGTCTCATTTCTGTAATGAAAGCCCGAAAGTGCCTAACCAAAGGTTGTTCCGCCTATTTAGCATATGCCGTAGATGCTAAAGAAGTTAAAAAGACCGTGTCTGATGTACCTGTAGTTCGAGATTTCCCTGATGTATTCCCGGATGACATCTCTGGATTGCCACCAGATCGCCAAATCGAATTCCACATTGACCTCGTACCGGGTGCTGCTCCTATCGCGAAAGCTCCATACCGTCTTGCTCCGAATGAAATGAAGGAAATGATGAGTCAGTTGCAGGAATTATTTGAAATTGGATTTATTCGTCCGAGTACTTCTCCTTGGGGTGCTCCGGTTCTTTTTGTTAAGAAGAAGGATGGTACCTTTCGCATGTGTATAGATTATCGGGAGCTAAATAAAGTAACTATCAAGAACCGATACCCTCTGCCTAGAATTGACGACTTGTTTGATCAACTGCAAGGGGCTAGCTACTTCTCAAAGATTGATCTCCGATCTGGATATCATCAACTCAAAGTATTTGAGTCTGACGTACCGAAGACTGCATTTCGTACTCGATATGGCCATTTTGAATTCCTAGTAATTCCGTTCGGTCTCACAAATGCCCCGGCCGCATTTATGGACCTCATGAATAGGGTATGTAGACCAATGCTGGATAAATCAGTGATAGTCTTCATTGATGACATCTTGATTTACTCTAAGTCTGAATCTGACCATGCGATGCATTTGCGAGAATTGCTAGACTTGTTACGAAAGGAGCGACTCTACGCAAAATTCTCCAAATGTGAATTCTGGTTACGCCAGGTACAATTTTTAGGACATACTGTCTCGGGTAAGGGAATAGCCGTGGATCCATCGAAGGTAGATACGGTTCAGAAGTGGGAAGCACCGAAAAACGTATCTGAAGTTCGGAGTTTCTTGGGTTGAGTGGGCTATTACCGAAGATTTATCCGTGATTTCTCCAAGATTGTGGTGCCTTTAACCAGTCTGACGAAGAAGGAGGTTAAGTTTGAATGGAATGAATCACAAGATCGAGCCTTTGAGACCCTGAAGCGTAAGCTAATTGAAGCACCGATTTTGGCCTTACCCGAGGGTAATGATGATTTTATAGTTTATAGTGATGCCTCTAAGATGGGATTAGGCTGTGTGTTGATGCAAAGGGATAAAGTAATGGGTTAATATTGAAAAAACTCTACTAACTTTTATCAATTTATCGATTAAGTCACTAAACTTTTTTTCTGATTGTTTAAGTCCCTAAACAATTTTTGTCTTATTCAAAACTATATAAATATTACCTTCTACCGGTTGATCTTGTAAAAAAAATCTGATGTGGCTAAATATGTGTTTGGTGAGAGAAAACAATTGTTCCCTCCATTAAGTTCTAGCTCCCCTTCTGTCAACGTCACCTCATTCACCCTTCCTGTTGACCACTTTACCTTATTGTCTCAACCTCTTCAGATTTCATCGATTTTTTTTTTCCGACGTCTCCTTGCCAACGACTACTCCTCTCGTCCTTGATTTGGTTAGGTTTTTTACTACTTTAGTTCTCTTCTTTCATCTTCACTGCTAATGCAACACCGACGTGGAACCAATGTTTCATTTTAGATCTCGTCTGGATTTAGTGCGACACCACCGTGGAACCATTTCAGATCTCTTTACTCTAAAAATCATCTAGTCTCCAGCATGGAACCAGTGTTTCATTTCAGATTCGTCCATATAAGTATATAACAACATATTTGGTGCTTAAATCGTCTGAAACTGGATGCGTTGATGTTGATGCGTAGGTTTGAACGATTTGTTAAACGATTGTGGTAAACAAATCAGATGTCGATTTGTTCAAAGTATAGTCAGGTATGTGCTTCAAGATTTAATTGATTCGTGATGCAATGTTTTCATGGCTCGATTTGTTCATGTGTGGTCATCGAAGAAGATCGAGTTTTGGGTTCATCCATTTTATTTGTTAAAGATCTATTTTGATTCAATTTCAGGCTTTGTTTTACATTTCACCGATTGTGTTCATTGAGTTTTGAGTTCTTTGATTGTTATAGATGCATTGTGTTTGTTATAGTTCCTCGGTTTTTGTGTTTCCAGATTTCGATTTCTAATTTTGTTAACCATTGAATCTATTCAGAGGTATGTATGTATGTTCTCGAGATCTTGATGTGGTTTCTTAAATACCATGCAAATTAGTGTTTAAATCTTCAATCGTGTATGTGTATGTTCATGTTCAGTTCATTGTGTTCTTCATCACCATACATGGTTGTGGCCGAAGGTAGTCATTGTGGCTAGAGAGGGTGGTGGAGACTGGTCGGATGACGGAGGAGGTGATATTCTCCCATGAAGATTTCAAGCAATAATCGCCATGTGTACTTCACATATACACCACGTGTACACTACATGTACGTATAGGTGCCAAGTTGGATGATTTACCGGTAAGCAACCTTTCTAACAAGTCAAATATACATATTTGAATAAGACAAAAATTGTTTAGGGACTTAAACAATCAGAAAAAAAGTTTAGTGACTTAATCGATAAATTGATAAAAGTTAGTAGGGTTTTTTCAATATTAACCCTAAAGTAATTGCCTACGCATCAAGGCAGCTAAAGACGCATGAAAAGAATTACCCGACGCATGACTTGGAGCTTGCAGCCGTGACTTTTGCATTGAAGATTTGGCGGCATTATCTGTACGGGACCAGGTGTAAATTATATACGGATCACAAGAGTCTGAAGTATATATTTGACCAAAAAGAGCTGAACATGCGACAAAGGCGATCTATGGAATGGATTAAAGACTATGACTGTGAGATCCTTTACCATCCAGGTAAAGCAAACATTGTAGCCGATGCCCTAAGCCGCAAAACTGGACAAGACCATTATACCCGATGTTATGCTTTGACTTCTGTTGTTTTGGAGTCTGCTTTGCCTGAGTCGATTTTTGCCGCTCAAACCGAAACCATTCAGGATGAGAACTTGAAATCTGAACGTATGGTTACTTATGTGACCAAGCTGACCCTTGATAATCGTGGTCTTAGGCGGTTCATGAATAGAATATGGGTTCCCAGATTAGGAGGTATTCGTGATCAAATTCTGTCGGAGGCTCATATGTCAAAATTTTCGGTACATCCTGTTTCTACTAAAATGTATCAAGACTTGAGGACGGAATATTGGTGGCCTGGAATGAAGAAGGACGTAGGACAATATGTAGAAAATTGCATGACTTGTTTACAAGTCAAATCGGAACATCAGAAGCCGTATGGGGAACTACAACCATTGCCAATCCCGGAATGGAAGTGGGACCACATAACCATGGACTTTGTGACGAAGCTGCCTAGGACTAAGCGGAATCATGACTCTATATGGGTAATAGTGGATCGACTCACTAAGTCAGCCCATTTCCTACCCATACGTGAAGATGAACGCCTCGAAAAGTTAGCTGAATTGTACATGAAGGAAATCGTGACTAGACATGGTGTTCCATTGTCTATTGTATCAGACCGTGACAGCAGATTTACTTCTCGTTTTTGGAAGGCTTTTCAGAATGGACTAGGTACCGAACTTAAGATGAGCACCGCCTATCATCCTGAAACTGACGAGCAAAGTGAGAGAACGATTTTGACCTTGGAAGATATGTTACGTGCCTGTGTGATTGATCTCGGTGGAAGTTGGGATACTCACCTTCCGTTTGTAGAATTTGCTTATAACAATAGCTATCACTCGACTATTGGTATGCCTCCATATCAGCTTTTGTACGGACGTCGATGCCGAACTCCAACCTGTTGGAGGGAAACAGGTGAACGCCCGATCTCTGGACCAGCTATTTTGCAAGAAGCTCACGACCAGCTACAGTTGATCCGACAACGAATTCAGACCTCTCAGGATAGACAAAAGAAGTATCACGATAGAAGACGTAAGCCAATTGCGTTTGAAGTTGGAGATAAAGTGTTGCTGAAGGTTTCGCCAAGAAAAGGGATAGTAAGGTTCGGCAAACGGGGGAAGTTAGGTCCTCGATTTGTTGGTCCTTTCGAAATTCTCGAGCATGTGGGGCTGCAAGCCTACAGATTGAAGTTGCCTGCCGAAATGTCTGGGATTCATGATGTATTTCACGTGAGTAATCTGCGAAAGTGTTTAGTTGATGCTGAAGCTGCGATTCCATGGAAAGACGTGCAAATTGACGAGCAATTGCGATTCGAAGAAGAGGCTTAGCGTATAATCGATCATAAGGTTTCGAAATTGCGCAACAAGGAAATTCCAATGGTGTTAGTTCAATGGAAATACCATAAGGGATCTGCGCAAACTTGGGAACGAGAAGACGAGATTAGGCAGAAGTATCCGAAGTTATTCCTGTCTTAGTCGATTCCGAGGACGGAATCAATTTAACGGGGGAAGATTGTAACAGCCCGTAATTTATTAAATATAAATTACAGCAGCAGACTTTGGATAATAAAGCAAATTTAATCCAAATATTAGTAATTAACCGAAAATATGAATCTGTAATAGTTAATTATATTAAGTTATAATTAATTATGAAAAGTTGCCCAAAATTAGCTGAAATAAAGTTAATAATTAAAATTCAGCTAAATGACAAATTAAAGACTGAAAATGACGAAACGGACTAAAATGAATAAAAATATAACTAAAAGACAATTATAGCAAATCTAGAACTCCTTTGCTATTATTTGCATCTGAAATGCAAATCAGATTGATTGGAATAAAAGTTGGTCAATTCCAGATATTCAGTAGAAAATCTGATTTTCTCTCTATTTTCTATAAATAGTGCATCTCCTCCTCATTTCATGGTTTTGGAAAAGCTTGAACTCTCTCTCTCTCTCTCTCTCTCTCTCTCTAAGACCTCACCTTCTCTCTAGCATTTCTCCTAAACGAACCGTCGGATTCTCGTGATTTATACGCCATCGGTTAGATATCGTCGAGCTCTACACGAATCTACCATTGCATGTTTGATTTCGTCCGGATTTAAGGTAAAAATTGACCCTTTTTCTGACTTTTAGTTCGGTTTTGAAGAGCAAATTCGAGTTTGCTCATATTCCCTTCATTCGAAGCTGATTTACTCTCGTATAGGACTTGTTTTTGCTTGGAAATCATCTATAGTCGAAGGATATAGCTTGGACGAAGGTTAGTAACTATTTTTCCCTCATTTATGTTCATGTTTAGTAGCAAAAACCTGGGAAATTGATGATCAAATTCGAGATCTTCAAGAATAGACTCGAATGTATGGAATTCGAATCTGTCCCCCCCTAGACTCGAGATATGCTTCGAATCTATGTGTATGTTCGAGTCTATGTATGTACTTCGAATCTATGTGAGCCTTCATGCCTTCGAATCTATGCATGCCTTCGATTCTATGTATATGTTTCGAATCTATGTATGTATTTCGAATCTATCCCCTTTAATTCGAATCTGGTTTTGTTCTAAGCCTCGGATTAATTCCTAAATCAGATTAAGTTATTGATCAACCTTATAAAGTGTAAATGTAATTGAAAGTATAATATGATTATGATAAAATCACAAATTTCAAGTTGCATAACTATTTTATGTACAACTAAATTGACAGACCCTGTATGAACCATTAGGAATTAAATGTTATGATTCACCTTGCAAGTAATACGATTGGCTTTGTTTCAAGGCCACACATCTGTAATTAGATGGATTGTATTAATATGATAAGAATAGACTCACTTTGGGACGATAGGAACTACCTCAGACTCGACAGTAAGAGATGACAATAACCTGAGTGTGTAACTAGGGTTATATAGATCATGTTACAGACTTGACATTAATATACCAGACTTGAAACTGAACTGCAGGAACCCGCCGATTTGACAGAGTAAACTGAACAGCTTAATTCGTTAAGCATTATCTGACCAAGGACTACTGTGAGTGACAGATTTCATTAATTATTTGCATATGTTTCGTTACTTATTGGTGAATGTCATCGACTGTATGGAAACTTCCGATTGTTGCTGCATGTTTCTTTAATATTTTATTGTATCATAGAAACGTACTTTTGACATTACTGAAGCTAGACACTTGAATTGCCTTGATTGCATGTTCACTTTTACATTTTATGTAAATACTTATCATGCTTACTGCTTACTTGACTGTTGATATATTTGCCGCTGCATACTGCATTATCCGACAGGACCGAATGTGAGATCTCCATTCACGGGAGGGAATTCTGCAGATTCCTTTCCTATATGACTTGTTTACATACACTTCCCGTAGGGCTTCGGCCTTACACAGGGGAATACAAACTGGGTTGTCTCCCAACCTTTTTGTCGTCTCTGACGTAGTGACTTGCCGGCAGGAGCTGATAGTATGTTATATATGTGTGGTAACTAATGGAACTCTGTTAACTCACTAAGCAATGTTAGCTTACTCTGTCATGACAACTCTTTTTCAGGAAAAGCTGATAAGGGCTAGACCATAGCAGGTAGTTCGTCCCAGGCTAAGTGAATCTGGACAATCGATGAATAGCAGACTTTTGGACTTTTGTTGACGCCTATTTTGAAAAGATGATGCGGTCTCGGGTAGCTTGTTCAGTCTTCCGCACTCTGATTGAAGATTTAGAAGCTAGTTTAGACCACCATTTGATCTTTAACTTATTGTTGTAATTAAGTATTCAGGCTGATGGACCTGTGGTATCAAACAATTAGTAATATTTATTACTTAATGAAATGAAATCTTATGACTTGTACTGTTTGTGGTAACTTGGATGTTACATATGATAGACACTGCTGAAACTGGACAACTGTTGTTGCATGTTCCTTGATTACTTGCATTGCTCAGGACCGCTGTGAGTGACAGATTGCATTACTTACTTGCATATGTTTGAGTACTTATGGGTGATTGTTACTGACTTCTATGGAAACATCTGCTGCTGCTTGTTCCTTGATTACTTAAGTGTATGCTAGGAACGTATGATAGAACCTGCTGAATCTGGACAACTGTTGTGGTGTGTTCCTTGATTACTTGAATTGCTCAGGACCGCTGTGAGTGACAGATTGCATTACTTACTTGCATATGTTTCGGTACTTATTGGTGATTGTTACTGACTTGTATGGAAACACCTGCTGCTGCTTGGTTCTTGATTAATTAATTGTATGCTAGGAACGTATGATAGACACTCCTGAAACTGGACAATTGTTGTTGCATGTTTCTTGATTACTTGCATTGCTCAGGACCGCTGTGAGTGACAGATTGCATTACTTACTTGCATATGTTTCGGTACTTATTGGTCATTGTTACTGACTTGTATGGAAACATCTGCTCCTTGTTCCTTGATTACTTAATTGTATGCTAGGAACGTATGATAGAAACTGCTGAAACTGGACAACTGTTGTTGCATGTTCATTGATTACTTGCATTGCTCAGGACCGCTGTGAGTGACAGATTGCATTACTTACTTGCATATGTTTTGGTACTTATTGGTGATTGTTACTGACTTCTATGGAAACATCTGCTGCTGCTGTTCCTTAATTACTTAATTGTATGCTAGTAACGTATGATAGACACTGCTGAAACTGGACAACTGTTGCATGTTTGTTGATTACTTGCATTGCTCAGGACTGCTGTGAGTGACAAATTGCATTACTTACTTGCATATGTTTGGGTACTAATAGGTGATTGTTACTGACTTGTATGGAAACATCTGTAGCTGCTTGTTCCTTGATTACTTAATTGTATGCTAGGAACGTATGATAGACACTGCTAAAACTGGACAACTGTTGTTGCATGTTCCTTGATTACTTGCATTGCTCAGGGCCGCTGTGAGTGACAGATGGCATTACTTACTTGCATATGTTTGGGTACTTATTGGTGATTGTTACTGACTTGTATGGAAACATCTGCTGCTGCTCGTTCCTTGATTACTTAATTGTATGCTAGGAACGTATGATAGAGACACTGCTGAATTTGGACAACTGGTGTTGCATGTTCGTTAATTACTTGCATTGCTCAGGACCGCTGTGAGTGACAGATTGCATTACTTACTTGCAAATGTTTCGGTACTTATTGGTGATTGTTACTGACTTGTATGGAAACACCTGCTGCTGCTTGTTCCTTGATTACTTAATTGTATGCTAGGAACGTATGATAGACACTGCTGAAACTGGACAACTGTTGTTGCATGTTCCTTGATTACTTGCATTGCTCAGGACCGCTGTGAGTGACAGATTGCATTACTTACTTGCATATGTTTGGGTACTTATTGGTGATTGTTACTGATTTGTATGGAAACATCTGCTGCTTGTTCCTTGATTACTTAATTGTATGCTAGGAACGTATGATAGACACTGCTGAATCTGGACAACTGTTGTTGTGTGTTCCTTGATTACTTGAATTGCTCAGGACCGCTGTGAGTGACAGATTGCATTACTTACTTGCATATGTTTCGGTACTTATTGGTGATTGTTACTGACTTCTATGGAAACATCTGCTGCTGCTGTTCCTTGATTACTTAACTGTATGCTAGGAACGTATGATAGACACTACTGAAACTGGACAACTGTTGTTGCATGTTCCTTGATTACTTGCATTGCTCAGGACTGCTGTGAGTGACAGATTGCATTACTTACTTGCATATGTTTGGGTACTAATAGGTGATTGTTACTGACTTGTATGGAAACATCTGCTGCTGCTTGTTCCTTGATTACTTAATTGTATGCTAGGAACGTATGATAGACACTGCTGAAACTGGACAACTGTTGTTGCATGTTCCTTGATTACTTGCATTGCTCAGGACCGCTGTGAGTGACAGATTGCATTACTTACTTGCATATGTTTGGGTACTTATTGGTGATTGGTACTGACTTGTATGGAAACATCTGCTGCTTGTTCCTTGATTACTTAATTGTATGCTAGGAACGTATGATAGACACTGCTGAAACTGGACAACTGTTGTTGCATGTTCCTTGATTACTTGCATTGCTCAGGACCGCTGTGAGTGACAGATTGTGTAACAGCCCGTAATTTATTTAATATAAATTACAGCAGCAGACTTTGGATAATAAAGCATTTTTTTAATCCAAATATTAGTAAATAACTGAAAATGACGAAACGGACTAAAATGAATAAAAATATGACTAAAAGACAATTATAGCAAATCTAGAACTCCTTTGCTATTATTTGCATCTGAAATGCAAATCAGATTGATGGGAATAAAAGTTGGTCGATTCCGGAAATTTAGTAGAAAATCTGATTTTTCCCTATTTCCTTATAAATAGAGCACTCCTCCTCATTTCTTGAGTTTGGAAGCTTGAACTCTCTCCTTCTCTCTCTAAGACTTCACATTCTCTCTAGCATTTCTCCTAAACGAACCGTCGGATTCTCGTGATTTATACGCCATCGGTTAGATATCGTCGAGCTCTACACGAATCTACCATTGCATGTTTTATTTCGTCCGTATTTAAGGTAAAATCGCCCCTTTTTCTGACTTTTAGTTCGGTTTTGAAGAGCAAATTCGAGTTTGCTCATGTTCCTTTCATTCGAAGCTGATTTGCTCTCGTTTAGGACTTGTTTTTGCTTGGAAATCATCTATAGTCGAAGGTTATAGCTTGGACGAAGGTTAGTAACTATTTTTCCCTCATTTATGTTCAAGTTTAGATGTAAAAAACCTGGAAAATCGATGAATATGTAGAACAGACTCGAAGAAGTCATATTTAGATTCGAAAATGATGATTTCGAACCTAACCCCCCCCCCCCCTAGACTCGAGATGATGCTTCGAATGTATATGTGTGCTTCGAATCTATGTGAGCCTTCGAGTCTATGCATGTATTTCGAATCTATGTATGCCTTCGATTCTATGTGTGTGTTTCGAATCTATAGATTCGAATTGTGTATTGTTCGAATCTAGCTCCCTTAATTCGAATCTGATTTTGTTCCTAGCCAAAGTTAAATTCCTAAATCAGATTAAGTTATTAAACAACCTAATGAAATTGAAAGTATCGTTTAATTATGATAAAAATCATAAGTTTCAAGATGCATAAACTATTTTTATGCACAAATAAATTAACAGACACTGAATGAACTCTTAGAAATCGTATGTCATGATTCACCTAGCTAGTAATATGATTGGCCTCGTTTCAAGGCCACATATATGTGTAATTAGGGATCGTATTAATCTGTTAAGAATAGACTCACTTTGGGACGATAGGAACTACCTCAGACTCGACAGCCAGAATTGACAATAACCTGAATATATAGCTAGGGTTATATAGATTATGACACAGACTTGACATTAATATGCCAGACTTGAAACTGAACTGCAGGAAACCGCCGATTTGACAGAGTAAACTGAACAGCTTAATTCGTTAAGCATTATCTGACTACGGACTACTGTGAGTGACAGATTTCATTGATTACTTGCATATGTTTCGATACTTATTGGTGAATGTCATTGACTGTATGGAAACTTCCGATTGATGCTGCATGTTTCTTTAATACTATATTGTATCATAGAAACGTATTTTGACATTTCTGAAGCTTGACACTTGAATTGCCTTGATTGCATGTTCATTTTTACATTTTATGTAAACACTTATCATGCTTACTGCTTACTTGACTGTTCATATATTTGCCGCTGCATACTGCATTATCCGACAGGACCGAATGTGAGATCTCCATTCACAGGAGGGAATTCTGCAGATTCCTTTCCTATATGACTTGTTTCCATACACTTCCCGTAGGGCTTCGGCCTTACACATGGGAATACTGACTGGGTTGCCTCCCAACCTTTTGCCGTCTCTGACGTATTGACTTGCCGACAGGAGCTGATTGTATGTTATATATGTGTGGTAACTAATGGAACTCTGTTAACTCACTAAGCAATGTTAGCTTACTCTGTCATGACAACTCTTTTTCAGGAAAAGCTGATAAGGGCAAGACCATAGCAGGTAGTCCGTCCCAGGCTAAGTGAATCTGGACATTGATGAATAGCAGACTTTTGGACTTTTGTTGACGCCTAGTTTGAAAAGATGATGCGGTCTCGGGTAGCTTGTTCAGTCTTCCGCACTCTGATTGAAGATTTAGAAGCTAGTTAGACCACCATTTGATCTTTAAAGTATTGTTGTAATTAAGTATTCAGGCAGATGGACCTGTGGTATCAAACAATTAGTAATATTTATTACTTAATGAAATGAAATTTTATGTCGTGTACTGTTTGTGGTAACTTGGATGTTACAAAGTTGGTATCAGAGCAGCGGTTTAATTATCGGACTGGCCACCCGACACTTAAACTACTGGTATGGTATGGACTATGTGACTCTGAATTCCCGAACAAGTCACCGAGGCCTAGGGTAACCTAATTAGTAAAGGACTACCCACACCATTTGACCAAAGATAGGCAATTGATGACTGATAGGACGGGGGAAGGACTGTCTGCTTAATACTGACTTGACTTGGTGTCAGCCTGACTGACTGCATTCATAATAATGAATTTAGATGTGATTATCTGACGTAAGTATTATGACTCGAACTGTGCTTATCTGAATCAGGAAATAATAGTTATTTCCTTTATATTTTCAGCCAATGGCTGATAAGAATCCGACTGTTGCCGGTTCCTCAAGGGTTGATAAAGCTGCTGATGCTGCGGCTGATCAACATAAGGAGTCTGTTCATGTAGAAGACTTAGGCACTGACCCTGAAAATACTGCTAATGACTCAAGCAGTACTGCCACCCCTGTGCCTCCTCAGCAGGCTCAGTTGATAGATCTCGTTCATAAGTTGAATGAGGATAATCGTAGACAGATGCAGCTTATGATGGATAGGAATCGATTACAGAATGATATGGCGGTTGAAGACCGATTTAAAGAAATTAGAGACTTGCTTACTAAGGGTAAAGCGGTGATGCAATCTGGTGAGGAAGACCAGCGAGAAATTGACTTTAAGCGCCGTGAAGAAGAACTTAGGTTGCGAGAACTTAAGTTGCAGGAGTTAGAACTGAAGTATAGGGAAGAAGGATGGAACCTTTCGCATGTGTATCGATTATAGGGAGTTAAATAAAGTAACTATTAAGAACCGATACCCTCTGCCTAGAATTGATGACTTGTTTGATCAACTGCAAGGGGCTAGCTACTTCTCGAAGATTGATCTTCGATCTGGATATCATCAACTCAAGGTATTTGAGTCTGACGTACCGAAGACTGCATTTCGTACTCGATATGGCCATTTTGAATTCCTAGTAATGCTGTTCGGTCTCACAAATGCCCCGGCAGCATTTATGGACCTCATGAATAGGGTATGTAGACCAATGCTGGATAAATCAGTGATAGTCTTCATTGATGACATCTTGATTTACTCTAAGTCTGAATCTGATCATGCGATGCATTTGCGAGAATTGCTAGAATTGTTACGAAAGGAGCGACTCTATGCAAAATTCTCCAAATGTGAATTCTGGTTACACCAGGTGCAATTTTTAGGACATATTGTCTCGGGTGAAGGAATAGCCGTGGATCCATCGAAGGTAGATGCGGTTCAGAAGTGGGAAGCACCGAAAAACGTATCTGAAGTTCGAAGTTTCTTGGGTTTAGCGGGCTATTACCGAAGATTTATCCGTGATTTCTCCAAGATTGCGGTGCCTTTAACCAGTCTGACGAAGAAAGAAGTTAAGTTTGAATGGAATGAATCTCAAGATCGAGCCTTTGAGACTTTGAAGCGTAAGCTAATTGAAGCACCGGTTTTGGCCTTACCTGAGGGTAATGATGAGTTTGTAGTCTATAGTGATGCTTCTAAGATGGGATTAGGCTGTGTGTTGATGCAAAGGGATAAAGTAATTGCCTACGCATCAAGGCAGCTAAAGGCGCATGAGAAGAATTATCCGACGCATGATTTAGAACTTGCAGCCGTGACCTTTGCATTGAAGATTTGGCGGCATTATCTGTATGGGACTATATGCAAGTTATATACAGATCACAAAAGTCTGAAGTATATATTTGACCAAAAAGAGCTGAATATGCGTCAAAGGCGATCTATGGAATTGATTAAAGACTATGACTGTGAGATCCTTTACCATCCAGGTAAAGCAAACATTGTAGCAGATGCCCTAAGCCGCAAAACCGGACAAGACCATTATACCCGATGTTATGCTTTGACTTCAGTTGTTTTGGAGTCTGCCTTGCCTGAGTCGATTATTGCCGCTCAAACCGAAGCCATTCGGGATGAGAACTTTAAATCTGAACGTATGGTTACATATGTGAACCAGCTGACCCTTGATAATCGTGGTCTTAGACGGTTCATGGATAGAATATGGGTTCCCAGACTAGGAGGTATTCGTAATCAAATTCTCTCGGAGGCTCATATGTCAAAATTTTCGATACATCCTGGATCTACTAAAATGTATCAAGACTTGAGGACGGAATATTGGTGGCCTGGAATGAAGAAAGACGTAGGACGATATGTAGAAAATTGCATGACTTGTTTACAAGTCAAATCAGAACATCAGAAGCCGTATGGGGAACTACAACCATTGCCAATCCCGGAATGGAAGTGGGACCACATAACCATGGACTTTGTGACGAAGCTGCCCAAGACTAAACGAAATCATGACTCTATATGGGTAATAGTGGATCGACTCACTAAGTCAGCCCATTTTCTACCTATACGTGAAGATGAACGCCTCGAAAAGTTAGCTGAATTGTACATGAAGGAAATCGTGACTAGACATGGTGTGCCATTGTCTATAGTATCTGACCGTTACAGCAGATTTACTTCTCGTTTTTGGAAGGCTTTTCAGAATGGACTAGGTACCGAACTTAAGATGAGCACCGCTTATCATCCTGAAACGGACGGGCAAAGTGAGAGAACGATTTTGACCTTGGAAGATATGTTACGTGCCTGTGTCATTGATCTCGATGGAAGTTGGGATACTCACTTGCCGTTTGTGGAGTTTCCTTATAACAATAGTTATCATTCGACTATTGGTATGCCTCCCTATCAGCTTTTGTATGGACGTCGATGCCGAACTCCAACCTGTTGGAGGGAAACAGGTGAACGCCCGATCTCTGGACCGACGATTTTGCAAGAAGCCCATGACCAACTACAGTTGATTCGACAGCGGATTCAGACCTCTCAGGATAGACAAAAGAAGTATCATGATAGAAGACGTAAGCCAATTGCGTTTGAAGTTGGAGATAAAGTGTTGCTGAAGGTTTCGCCAAGAAAAGGGATAGTAAGGTTCGGCAAACGGGGGAAGTTAAGTCCTCGATTTGTTGGTCCTTTCGAAATTCTCGAGCGTGTGGGGCTGCAAGCCTACAGATTGAAGTTGCCTGCCGAAATGTCTGGGATTCATGATGTATTTCACGTGAGTAATCTGCGAAAGTGTTTAGTTGATGCTGAAGCTGCGATTCCTTGGAAAGAAGTGCAAATTAACGAGCAGTTGCGATTCGAAGAAGAGCCCGAGCGTGTAATCGACCATAAAGTTTCGAATTTGCGCAACAAGGAAATCCCAATGGTGTTAGTTCAATGGAAACATCATAAGGGATCTGCGCAAACTTGGGAACGAGAAGACGAGATTAGGCAGAAGTATCCGAAGTTATTCCTGTCTTAGTCGATTCCGAGGACGGAATCAATTTAACGGGGAAAGATTGTAACAGCCCGTAATTTATTAAATATAAATTACAGCAGCAGACTTTGGATAATAAAGCATTTTTTTTAATCCAAATATTAGTAAATAACTGAAAATGACGAAACGGACTAAAATGAATAAAAATATGACTAAAAGACAATTATAGCAAATCTAGAACTCCTTTGCTATTATTTGCATCTGAAATGCAAATCAGATTGATGGGAATAAAAGTTGGTCGATTCCGGAAATTTAGTAGAAAATCTGATTTTTCCCTATTTCCTTATAAATAGAGCACTCCTCCTCATTTCTTGAGTTTGGAAGCTTGAACTCTCTCCTTCTCTCTCTAAGACTTCACCTTCTCTCTAGCATTTCTCCTAAACGAACCGTCGGATTCTCGTGATTTATACGCCATCGGTTAGATATCGTCGAGCTCTACACGAATCTACCATTGCATGTTTGATTTCGTCCGGATTTAAGGTAAAATCGCCCCTTTTTCTGACTTTTAGTTCGGTTTTGAAGAGCAAATTCGAGTTTGCTCATATTCCTTTCATTCGAAGCTGATTTGCTCTCGTTTAGGACTTGTTTTTGCTTGGAAATCATCTATAGTCGAAGGTTATAGCTTGGACGAAGGTTAGTAACCTGGAAAATCAATGAATATGTAAAAAAAAACCTGGAAAATCGATGAATATGTAGAACAGACTCGAAGAAGTCATATTTAGATTCGAAAATGATGATTTCGAACCTAACCCCCCCCCCCCCCCTAGACTCGAGATGATGCTTCGAATGTATATGTGTGCTTCGAATCTATGTGAGCCTTCGAGTCTATGCATGTATTTCGAATCTATGTATGCCTTCGATTCTATGCATGTATTTCGAATCTATGTATGCCTTCGATTCTATGCATGTATTTCGAATCTATGTATGCCTTCGATTCTATGTGTGTGTTTCGAATCTATAGATTCGAATTGTGTATTGTTCGAATCTAGCTCCCTTAATTCGAATCTGATTTTGTTCCTAGCCAAAGTTAAATTCCTAAATCAGATTAAGTTATTAAACAACCTAATGAAATTGAAAGTATCGTTTAATTATGATAAAAATCATAAGTTTCAAGGTGCATAAACTATTTTTATGCACAAATAAATTAACAGACACTGAATGAACTCTTAGAAATCGTATGTCATGATTCACCTAGCTAGTAATATGATTGGCCTCGTTTCAAGGCCACATATATGTGTAATTAGGGATCGTATTAATCTGTTAAGAATAGACTCACTTTGGGACGATAGGAACTACCTCAGACTCGACAGCCAGAATTGACAATAACCTGAATATATAGCTAGTGTTATATAGATTATGACACAGACTTGACATTAATATGCCAGACTTGAAACTGAACTGCAGGAAACCGCCGATTTGACAGAGTAAACTGAACAGCTTAATTCGTTAAGCATTATCTGACTACGGACTACTGTGAGTGACAGATTTCATTGATTACTTGCATATGTATCGATACTTATTGGTGAATGTCATTGACTGTATGGAAACTTCCGATTGATGCTGCATGTTTCTTTAATACTATATTGTATCATAGAAACGTATTTTGACATTTCTGAAGCTTGACACTTGAATTGCCTTGATTGCATGTTCACTTTTACATTTTATGTAAATACTTATCATGCTTACTGCTTACTTGACTGTTGATATACTTGCCGCTGCATACTGCATTATCCGACAGGACCGAATGTGAGATCTCCATTCACAGGAGGGAATTCTGCAGATTCCTTTCCTATATGACTTGTTTCCATACACTTCCCGTAGGGCTTCGGCCTTACACATGGGAATACTGACTGGGTTGTCTCCCAACCTTTTTGCCGTCTCTAACGTAGTGACTTGCCGACAGGAGCTGATAGTATGTTATATATGTGTGGTAACTAATGGAACTCTGTTTACTCACTAAGCAATGTTAGCTTACTCTGTCATGACAACTCTTTTACAGGAAAAGCTGATAAAGGCAAGACCATAGCAGGTAGTTCGTCCCAGGCTAAGTGATTCTGGACATTTGATGAATAGCAGACTTTTGGACTTTTGTTGACGCCTAGTTTGAAAAGATGATGCGGTCTCGGGTAGCTTGTTCAGTCTTCCGCACTCTGATTGAAGATTTAGAAGCTAGTTAGACCACCATTTGATCTTTAAAGTATTGTTGTAATTAAGTATTCAGGCAGATGGACCTGTGGTATCAAACAATTAGTAATATTTATTACTTAATGAAATGAAATTTTATGTCGTGTACTGTTTGTGGTACCTTGGATGTTACATTAGTGTCACTAATCATGATTTAATTATGTACTTAGTTGAATTAATCCCTCATATCGTAAATTGATCGGATTAATTGATTTCCCGATTCATCGCACCGATGAATTTGATTCTAGTTGAGTTGAGTTTTCTAATAAGCCTTGTTAATCATTTGATTAAGTTCTAATGACTATTGATTAGGCTATAATTGACTATTAAATGTGGATTAGGGTTTTGTTGCTAACCTGGTTCAGTGCCGGATGTTACAGTCTCCCCCTGTTAAGGGAATTTCGTCCCGAAATTGCTTGTGTGCTCCACTGCTTGAATATCTGAGAACAGGTGAGGGTATTTTTCTCGGAACTGATCTTCTCGTTCCCATGTAAACTCAGGACCTCGCTTAGAGTTCCATCTGACTTTTATTATTGGGATCCGACTGTGCTTGAGTTTCTTGACTTCTCGGTCCATTATTTCTACAGGTTGCTCAATGAAGTTCAACTTATCGTCTAACTCCAGCTCGTCCATGGGTATAACGAGTGATTCATCAGCCAGACACTTCTTAAGATTGGACACGTGGAAGGTATTATGAACGTTACTAAGCTCTGGGGGCAGGTCGTGTCGGTAAGCTAC
The DNA here is from genome assembly GCA_020465985.1 of Centrapalus pauciflorus. NCBI lineage: Eukaryota > Viridiplantae > Streptophyta > Magnoliopsida > Asterales > Asteraceae > Centrapalus > Centrapalus pauciflorus. The sequence continues at coordinate 36,787 of JAANYP010001453.1, read as the reverse complement.
CGGGCCAATCCTTTTGGTGATCTTGAATGGTCCGATATAACGAGGATTGAGTTTTCCTCGTTTCCCAAAACGGATTACGCCTTTCCAAGGCGAGACTTTCAACATTACTTGATCTCCCTCTTGGAATTCCAAATCCTTCCGTCGAATGTCTGCATAACTCTTCTGTCGATCCCGCGCGATCTTTAATCGGTTACGAATCTGGGCTATCTTTTCTGTAGTCTCTTGGATGATCTCAGGTCCAGTGATCTTACTATCTCCTACTTCAGCCCAACAAAGAGGTGATCGACACTTTCGCCCGTAGAGTGCCTCGAATGGGGCGATCTTAATGCTTGAGTGATAGCTTTTGTTATAGGAAAACTCGACTAATGGCAGGTGTCTGTCCCAACTTTTGCCAAAATCGATGACACATGCCCTCAACATGTCTTCCAACGTTTGAATTGTCCTTTCACTCTGACCATCCGTTTGCGGGTGATAGGTTGTGCTCATATCTAGGCGTGTACCCAGTGCTTCTTGTAATGACTGCCAAAATCTTCATGTGAACCGGCTGTCCCTGTCTGATATAATTGATACAGGTTCTCCATGCCTTGAG
>JAANYP010001453.1:0-35977 GCA_020465985.1 Centrapalus pauciflorus | reverse complement strand
GAAATAAAGCCAATCATATTACTAGCTAGGTGCATCATGACATACGATTTCTAAGAGTTCATTCAGTGTCTGTTAATTCATTTGTGCATAAAATAGATGTGCAACTAGAATTTGTGAGTTTTATCATAATCATATTATACTTTTAATTACAATAGGTTGATGAATCACTTAATCTGATTTTAGGAATTTAACTTTGGCTTGGAACTAAATTAGATTCGAATATAGCCAATTTGAATTTATGGAGACAGATTCGAATAGCCTCAATTCGAATCTAGCTGAGATAGATTCGAAGTCCATACATACATTCGAAGACAACACCTAGATTCGAAGACCTTACATAGATTCGAAGACAACACCTAGATTCGAAGACCTTACATAGATTCGAAATCAATTCATAGATTCGAAGACAGCACATAGAATCGAAGGCCTACATTCGAGTCTAGGGAAGGGGGTTAGATTCGAAACAGCAACATTTGAGTTTATACATGAATTTCTCGAGTTTGTTCTTCTTGTTCAACGATTTTCCAGGTTTTTAACTATGAAACTCAACAAAATTAAGGGAGAAATAGTCACTAACCTTAGTCCAAGCTATAGCAGTCGATTGTAGACGTTTTCCAAGCAAAAACAGGTCCTAAACGAGAGTAAATCAGCTTCGAATGAAGAGAGTTTGAGAAATTTCGAGTTTGCTCTTCAAAACCGAACCAAAAGACAGAAAAAGGGTCGAATTTACCTCAAATCGGAACCAAATCGAACATGCAATGACAGAATATTGTAGAGCTTGACGATCTCTATCCGTTGACGTATAAATCACGAGAGTCCGACGGTTCGTTTAGGAGAAATTCTAGAGAGAAGGTGAGGGTGTAGAGAGAGAAGGAGAGAGGGTTTCAATTTGCTAAACCATGAAAATGAGGAGGGAAGGCTCTATTTATAGGAAAATAGGGAAAAATCAGATTTTCTACTGAATTTCCGGAATCGACCAACTTTTATTCATTTTAGTCCGTTTCGTCATTTTCAGTCTTTAATTTGTCATTTAGCTGAATTTTAATTATCAACATTATTTCAGCAAATTTTGGGGCAACTTTTCATAATTAATTATAACTTAATATAATTAACTATTTAAGATTCATGTTTTCGGTTAATTACTAATATTTGGATAAATTTGCTTAATTATCCATAGTCTGATGTTGTAATTTATATTTAATAAATTACGGGCTGTTACAAGCAGTGTCTATCATACGTTCCTAACATACAATTAAGTAATCAAGGATTAAGAAGCATCAGATGTTTCCATACAAGTCAGTAACAATCACCAATAAGTACCGAAACATATGCAAGTAAGTAATGCAATCTGTCACTCACAGCCGTCCTGAGCAATGCAAGTGCTCAAGGAACATGCAGCAGCAGTTGTCAAATTTCAGCAGTGTCTATCGTACGTTCCTAACATACAATTAAGTAAGCAAGGAATAAGCAGAAGCAGATGTTTCCATACAAGTCAGTAACAATCACCAATAAGTACCGAAACATATGCAAGTAAGTAATGCAATCTGTCACTCACAGAGGTCCAGAGCAAAGCAAGTAATCAAGGAACATGCAGCACCAGTTGTCCAGTTTTAGCAGTGTCTATCATACGTTCCTAACATACGATTAAGTAATCAAGGAACAAGCAACAGCAGATGTTTCCATACAAGTCAGTAACAATATCCAATAAATACCGAAACATATGCAAGTAAGTAATGCAATCTGTCACTCACAGCGGTCCTGAGCAATGCAAGTGATCAAGGAACATGCAGCAGCAGTTGTCCAATTTCAGCAGTGTCTTTCGTACGTTCATAACATACAATTAAGTAAGCTGCAGATATTTCCATACAAGTCAGTAACAATCACCAATAAGTACCGAAACATATGCAAGTAAGTAATGCAATCTGTCACTCACAGAGGTCCAGAGCAAAACAAGTAATCAAGGAACATGCAGCAGCAGTTGTCCAGTTTCAGCAGTGTCTATCGTACGTTCCTAACATACAATTAAGTAATCAAGGAACAAGCAACAGCAGATGTTTCCATACAAGTCAGTATCTATCACCAATAAGTACCGAAACAAATGCAAGTAAGTAATTCAATCTGTCACTCACAGCAGTCCTGAGCAATGCAAGTAATCAAGGGGAATATGCAGCAGCAATTGTCTAGTTTCAGCAGTGTCTATCATACGTTCCTAACATACAATAAATAATCAAGGAACAAGTAGCTGCAGATGTTTCCATACAAGTTAGTAACAATCACCAATAAGTACCGAAACATATGCAAGTAAGTAATGCAATCTGTCATTCACGGCGGTCCTAAGCAATGCAAGTAATCAAGGAACATGCAGCAGCAGTTGTTCAGTTTCAGAAATGTCTATCATACGTTCCTAACATATAATTAAGAAGTCAAGGAACAAGCAGCATCAGATGTTTCCATACAAGTAAGTAACAATCACCAATAAGTACCGAAACAAATGTATGAAAGTAATGCAATCTGTCACTCACAGCAGTCCTGAGCAATGCAAGTAATCAAGGGGAACATGCAACAGCAGTTGTCCAGTTTCAGCAGTGTCTATCATACGTTCCTAACATACGATTAAGTAATCAAGGAACAAGCAGCAACAGATGTTTCCATACAAGTTAGTAACAATCACCAATAAGTACCGAAACATATGCAAGTAAGTAATGCAATCTGTCACTCACAGAGGTCCAGAGCAAAGCAAGTAATCAAGGAACATGCAGCAGCAGTTGTCCAGTTTCAGCAGTGTCTATCGTACGTTCCTAACATACAATTAAGTAATCAAGGAATAAGCAGCAGCAGATTTTTCCATACAAGTCAGTATCAATCTCCAATAAGTACCAAAACAAATGTAAGAAAGTAATGCAATCAGTCACTCACAGCAGTCCTGAGCAATGCAAGTAATCAAGGGGAACATGCAGCAGCAATTGTCCAGTTTCAGCAGTGTCTATCATACGTTCCTAACATACGATTAAGTAATCAAGGAACAAGCAGCAACAGATGTTTCCATACAAGTTAGTAACAATCACCAATAAGTACCGAAACATATGCAAGTAAGTAATGCAATCTGTCACTCACAGCGGTCCTGAGCAATGCAAGTGATCAAGGAACATGCAGCAGCAGTTGTCCAATTTCAGCAGTGTCTATCGTACGTTCATAACATACAATTAAGTAAGCTGCAGATATTTCCATACAAGTCAGTAACAATCACCAATAAGTACCGAAACATATGCAAGTAAGTAATGCAATCTGTCACTCACAGAGGTCCAGAGCAAAACAAGTAATCAAGGAACATGCAGCAGCAGTTGTCCAGTTTCAGCAGTGTCTATCGTACGTTCCTAACATACAATTAAGTAATCAAGGAACAAGCAACAGCAGATGTTTCCATACAAGTCAGTATCTATCACCAATAAGTACCGAAACAAATGCAAGTAAGTAATTCAATCTGTCACTCACAGCAGTCCTGAGCAATGCAAGTAATCAAGGGGAAGATGCAGCAGCAATTGTCTAGTTTCAGCAGTGTCTATCATACGTTCCTAACATACAATAAATAATCAAGGAACAAGTAGCTGCAGATGTTTCCATACAAGTTAGTAACAATCACCAATAAGTACCGAAACATATGCAAGTAAGTAATGCAATCTGTCATTCACGGCGGTCCTAAGCAATGCAAGTAATCAAGGAACATGCAGCAGCAGTTGTTCAGTTTCAGAAATGTCTATCATACGTTCCTAACATATAATTAAGTAATCAAGGAACAAGCAGCATCAGATGTTTCCATACAAGTCAGTAACAATCACCAATAAGTACCGAAACAAATGTATGAAAGTAATGCAATCTGTCACTCACAGCAGTCCTGGGCAATGCAAGTAATCAAGGGGAACATGCAGCAGCAGTTGTCCAGTTTCAGCAGTGTCTATCATACGTTCCTAACATACGATTAAGTAATCAAGGAACAAGCAGCAACAGATGTTTCCATACAAGTTAGTAACAATCACCAATAAGTACCGAAACATATGCAAGTAGGTAATGCAATCTGTCACTCACAGATGTCCAGAGCAAAGCAAGTAATCAAGGAACATGCAGCAGCAGTTGTCCAGTTTCAGCAGTGTCTATCGTACGTTCCTAACATACAATTAAGTAATCAAGGAATAAGCAGCAGCAGATGTTTCCATACAAGTCAGTATCAATCTCCAATAAATACCAAAACAAATGTAAGAAAGTAATGCAATCAGTCACTCACAGCAGTCCTGAGCAATGCAAGTAATCAAGGGGAACATGCAGCAGCAATTGTCCAGTTTCAGCAGTGTCTATCATACGTTCCTAACATACGATTAAGTAATCAAGGAACAAGCAGCAACAGATGTTTCCATACAAGTTAGTAACAATCACCAATAAGTACCGAAACATATGCAAATGCAATCTGTCACTCACAGTGGTCCTGAGCAATGCAAGTGATCAAGGAACATGCAGCAGCAGTGGTCCAGTTTCAGCAGTGTCTATCGTACGTTCCTAACATACAATTAAGTAATCAAGGAATAAGCAGAAGCAGATGTTTCCATACAAGTCAGTAACAATCACCAATAAGTACCGAAACATATGCAACTAAGTAATGCAATCTGTCACTCACAGCGGTCCAGAGCAAAGCAAGTAATCAAGGAACATGCAGTAGCAGTTATCCAGTTTCAGCAGTGTCTATCATACGTTCCTAACATACAATTAAGTAATCAAGGAACAAGCAGCATCAGATGTTTCCATACAAGTCAGTAACAATCACCAATAAGTACCAAAAAATATGCAAGTAAAATGCAATCTGTCACTCACAGTGGTCCTGAGCAATGAAAGTAATCAAGGAACATGCAGCAGCAGTTGTCTTGTTTCAGCAGTGTCTATCATACGTTCCTAACATACAATTAAGTAATCAAGGAACAAGCAGCAGCAGATGTTTCCATACAAGTCAGTATCAACCACCAATAAGTACCGAAAAAAATGCAAGTAAGTAATTCAATCTGTCACTCACAGCAGTCCTGAGCAATGCAAGTAATCAAGGGGAATATGCAGCAGCAATTGTCCAGTTTCAGCAGTGTCTATCATACGTTCCTAACATACAATAAATAATCAAGGAACAAGTAGCTGCAGATGTTTCCATACAAGTTAGTAACAATCACCAATAAGTACCGAAACATATGCAAGTAAGTAATGCAATCTGTCATTCACGGCGGTCCTAAGCAATGCAAGTAATCAAGGAACATGCAGCAGCAGTTGTTCAGTTTCAGAAATGTCTATCATACGTTCCTAACATATAATTAAGTAATCAAGGAACAAGCAGCATCAGATGTTTCCATACAAGTCAGTAACAATCACCAATAAGTACCGAAACAAATGTATGAAAGTAATGCAATCTGTCACTCACAGCAGTCCTGAGCAATGCAAGTAATCAAGGGGAACATGCAGCAGCAGTTGTCCAGTTTCAGCAGTGTCTATCATACGTTCCTAACATACGATTAAGTAATCAAGGAACAAGCAGCAACAGATGTTTCCATACAAGTTAGTAACAATCACCAATAAGTACCGAAACATATGCAAGTAGGTAATGCAATCTGTCACTCACAGATGTCCAGAGCAAAGCAAGTAATCAAGGAACATGCAGCAGCAGTTGTCCAGTTTCAGCAGTGTCTATCGTACGTTCCTAACATACAATTAAGTAATCAAGGAATAAGCAGCAGCAGATGTTTCCATACAAGTCAGTATCAATCACCAATAAGTACCGAAACAAATGTAAGAAAGTAATGCAATCAGTCACTCACAGCAGTCCTGAGCAATGCAAGTAATCAAGGGGAACATGCAGCAACAATTATCCAGTTTCAAAAGTGTCTATCATACGTTCCTAACAAACAATTAAGTAATCAAGGAACAAGCAGCAGTAGATGTTTCCATACAAGTTAGTAACAATCACCAATAAGTACCGAAACATATGCAAGTAAGTAATGCAATCTTTCACTCACAGCGGTCCTGAGCAATGCAAGTGATCAAGGAACATGCAGCAGCAGTTGTCCAGTTTCAGCAGTGTCTATCGTACGTTCCTAACATACAATTAAGTAATCAAGGAATAAGCAGAAGCAGATGTTTCCATACAAGTCAGTAACAATCACCAATAGGTACCGAAACATATGCAAGTAAGTAATGCAATCTGTCACACACAGCGGTCCAGAGCAAAGCAAGTAATCAAGGAACATGCAGTAGCAGTTATCCAGTTTCAGCAGTGTCTATCATACGTTCCTAACATACAATTAAGTAATCAAGGAACAAGCAGCATCAGATGTTTTCATACAAGTCAGTAACAATCACCAATAAGTACCAAAAAATATGCAAGTAAAATGCAATCTGTCACTCACAGTGGTCCTGAGCAATGAAAGTAATCAAGGAACATGCAGCAGCAGTTGTCTTGTTTCAGCAGTGTCTATCATACGTTCCTAACATACAATTAAGTAATCAAGGAACAAGCAGCAGCAGATGTTTCCATACAAGTCAGTATCAACCACCAATAAGTACCGAAAAAAATGCAAGTAAGTAATTCAATCTGTCACTCACAGCAGTCCTGAGCAATGCAAGTAATCAAGGAGAATATGCAGCAGCAATTGTCCAGTTTCAGCAGTGTCTATCATACGTACCTAATATACAATAAATAATCAAGGAACAAGTAGCTGCAGATGTTTCCATACAAGTTAGTAACAATCACCAATAAGTACCGAAACATATGCAAGTAAGTAATGCAATCTGTCATTCACGGCGGTCCTAAGCAATGCAAGTAATCAAGGAACATGCAGCAGCAGTTGTTCAGTTTCAGAAATGTCTATCATACGTTCCTAACATATAATTAAGTAATCAAGGAACAAGCAGCATCAGATGTTTCCATACAAGTCAGTAACAATCACCAATAAGTACCGAAACAAATGTATGAAAGTAATGCAATCTGTCACTCACAGCAGTCCTGAGCAATGCAAGTAATCAAGGGGAACATGCAGCAGCAGTTGTCCAGTTTTCAGCAGTGTCTATCATACGTTCCTAACATACGATTAAGTAATCAAGGAACAAGCAGCAGCAGATGTTTCCATAAAAGTTAGTAACAATCACCAATAAGTACCGAAACATATGCAAGTAAGTAATGCAATCTGTCACTCACAGCGGTCCTGAGCAATGCAAGTGATCAAGGAACATGCAGCAGCAGTTGTCCAATTTCAGCAGTGTCTATCGTACGTTCCTAACATACAATTAAGTAATCAATGAATAAGCAGAAGCAGATGTTACCATACAAGTCGGTAACAATCACCAATAAGTACCGAAACATATGCAAGTAAGTAATGCAATCTGTCACTCACAGCGGTCCAGAGCAAAGCAAGTAATCAAGGAACATGCAGTAGCAGTTATCCAGTTTCAGCAGTGTCTATCATACATTCCTAACATACAATTAAGTAATCAAGGAACAAGCAGCATCAGATGTTTCCATACAAGTCAGTAACAATCACCAATAAGTACCGAAAAATATGCAAGTAAAATGCAATCTGTCACTCACAGCGGTCCTGAGCAATGAAAGTAATCAAGGAACATGCAGCAGCAGTTGTCTAGTTTCAGCAGTGTCTATCATACGTTCCTAACATACAATTAAGTAATCAAGGAACAAGCAGCAACAGATGTTTCCATACAAGTCAGTATCAATCACCAATAAGTACCGAAACAAATGCAAGTAAGTAATTCAATCTGTCACTCACAGTGTTCCTGAGCAATGCAAGTAATCAAGGAACATGCAGCAGCAGTTGTTCAGTTTCAGAAGTGTCTATCATACGTTCCAAACATATAATTAAGTAATCAAGGAACAAGCAGCAGCAGATGTTTCCATGCAAGTCAGTAACAATCAACAATAACTACCGAAACATATGCAAGTAAGTAACGCAATCTATCTCTCATACCGGTCCTAAGCAATGCAAGTAATCAAGGAACAAGAAGCGGTAGTTGTCCAGTTTCAGCAGTGTCTACATACGTTCCTAACATACAATTAAGTAATCAAGGATTAAGAAGCATCAGATGTTTCCATACAAGTCAGCAACAATCTCCAATAAGTACCGAAACATATGCAAGTAAGTAATGCAATCTGTCACTTACAGCGGTCCTGAGCAATGCAAGTGATCAAGGAACATGCAGCAGCAGTTGTCCAGTTTCAGCAGTGTCTATCGTACGTTCCTAACATACAATTAAGTAATCAAGGAATAAGATGAAGCAGATGTTACCATACAAGTCACTAACAATCACCAATAAGTACCGAAACATATGCAAGTAAGTAATGCAATCTGTCACTCACAGAGGTCCAGAGCAAAGCAAGTAATCAAGGAACATGCAGCAGCAGTTGTCCAGTTTCAGCAGTGTCTATCGTACGTTCCTAACATACAATTAAGTAATCAAGGAATAAGCAGCAGCAGATGTTTCCATACAAGTCAGTAACAATCACCAATAAGTACCGAAACAAATGTATGAAAGTAATGCAATCTGTCACTCACAGCAGTCCTGAGCAATGCAAGTAATCAAGGGGAACATGCAGCAGCAGTTGTCCAGTTTCAGCAGTGTCTATCATACGTTCCTAACATACGATTAAGTAATCAAGGAACAAGCAACAACAGATGTTTCCATACAAGTTAGTAACAATCACCAATAAGTACCGAAACATATGCAAGTAGGTAATGCAATCTGTCACTCACAGAGTGTAACATCCAATTTTCCTCAAACAGTACACGTCATAATATTTCATTTCATAAATAATATTAATTGTTCGATACCACAGGCCCATCAGCAAAATACTTAATTACAACAATAATTTAAAGATCAAATGGTGGTCTAACTAGCTTCTAAATCTTCAATCAGAGTGCGGAAGACTGAACAAGCTACCCGAGACCGCATCGTCTTTACAAAATAGGCATCATCAAAAGTCCAAGACCTGCTATTCATCAAAATCCAGATTCACTTAGCCTGGGATGAACTACCTGCTATGATCTTGCCTTTATCAGCTTTTCCTGAAAAGAAGTTGTCATGACAGAGTAAGCTAACAAAGCTTAGTGAGTTAACAGAGTTCCACTAAATACCACACACATATGACATACTATCAGATCCTGTCGGTCAACACGTCAGAGACGGCAATTAGGTTGGGAGACAACCCGGTCAGTATTCCCATATGTAAGGCCGAAGCCCTACGGGAAGTATATGGAAACAAGTCAGATAGGAAAGGAATCTGCAGAATTCCCTCCTGTGAATGGAGATCTCACATTCGGTCCGGTCGGATGATGCAATATGCAACGGCAAGTATATAAACAGTCAAGTAAGCAGTAAGCATGATGCGTATTTACATAAAAATGTAAAAGTGAACATGCAATCAAGGCATTGCAAGTGTCTATTTCAGTAATGGCAACATACATTTCTATGATACAATATAGTATTAAAGAAACATGCAGCAATCAATCAGTAGTTTCCATACAGTCAATACATTCACCGATAAGTATCGAAATATGTGCAAGTAATAAATGAAATCTGTCACTCACTGTGGTCCGTAGTCAGATAATGCTTAACGAGTTAAGCTGTTCTGTTAACTCTGTCAAATTGGTGGGTTCCTGCATTTCAGTTTCAAGTCTGAGTCATAATCTATATAACCCTAGTTATATATTCAGGTCATTGTCAATTCTAGCTGTCGAGTCTGAGGTAGTTCCTATCGTCCCAGGGTGAGTCTATTCTTATCAGAGTAATATGATTCATCTAATTATAGATGTGTGGTCTTGAACAATCGTATTTCTTAGCAAGTTGAACAGGTCTTACAATTTCTAAGGGTTTATACAGAGTCAATTAATTAATTTGTGTATATAATAGGTATGCATCTTGAACTTGAGAGTTTTAGCATAATCAAACAATACTTTCAATTTCCTTAGGATGATTAATAATTTAATCTGATTTTGGAAATTAATCTTAGACTTGGAACAGGATCAGATTCGAATTTAAGGGAGACAGATTCGAATAGTGTATAATTCGAATCTATAGATTCGAAATACACATAGATTCGAAGGCAACATGCAGACTCGAGACACACATTCAGATTCGAAACATACACACACAGATTCGAAACACACACACACAGATTCGAAACACACACACAGATTCGAAACACACACACAGATTCGAAATATACACACACAGATTCGAAACACACACACAGATTCGAAACCTTATAGATTCGAATTTGTGGATTTCGAGTCTAAACAATGCTATTTCGAATCTGTTCTACATGTTCAACGATTTTCCAGGATTTATCAACTAAATATGAACATAATTGATAGAGAAATGGCTACTAACCTTCGTCCAAGATATATCCTTCGACTATGGATGATTTCCAAGTAAATACAAGTCCTAAACGGGAGCAAATCAGCCTCAAATGAAGAGAAAAAGAGCAAACTCGAATTTGTTCTTCAAAACCAAACTAAAAGTCAGAAAAAGGGCGATTTTTACCTTAAATTCGGACGAAATCAAACACGAAATGGTAGATTCGCGAAGAACTCGACGATCTCTATCCAATGGCGTATGTAACACGAGAATCCGACGGTTCGATTTCAAGAAAAGCTAGAGAGAAGGAGGAGAGTGTAGAGAGAGAAGGAGAATCAACTTTCCAAACTTTGAAAAGTGAGGAGTGAAACTCCTATTTATAGGGAAATAGGGAAAATCAGATATTCTACTGAATTTTCCGGAATTGTCCAACTTTTATTTCCCGACAAACCGATTTGCATTTCAGATGCAAATATTAGCAAAGAAGTTCTAAATCTGCAACAATTGTCTTTTAGTAAATTTTAACTCATTTTAGTCAGTTTCGATATTTTCAGTCATTAAATTGTCATTTAGCTGAATTTTAATTATAACTTAATATAATTAGTTATTTCAGGTTCACATTATCAGCTATTTACTAATAATTGGATAAAATTTGCTTTAATATCCAAAGACTGATGCTGAAATATATACTTATTAAATTTCGGGTCGTTACAATCTTCCCCCGTTAAATTAATTCCGTCCTCGGAATTTGACTAAGACAGAAATAACCTCGGATACTTCTGCCTAATCTCGTCTTCTCGTTCCCAAGTTTGCGCAGATCCCTTATGATATTTCCATTGAACTAACACCATTGGGATTTCCTTGCTACGTAATTTCGAAACTTTATGGTCGATAATACGCTCGGGCTCTTCTTCGTACCGCAACTGCTCATCTAATTGCACGTCTTTCCAAGGAATCACGGCTTCAGCGTCAGGCAAACACTTTCGAAGATTACTCACATGGAATACATCATGAATCCCAATCATTTCGGCAGGCAGCTTTAGTCTGTAGGCTTGCAACCCTATACGTTCGAGAATTTCAAAAGGACCCACAAATCGAGGGCTCAACTTCCCCCGTTTGCCGAATCTTACTATTCCTTTTCTTGGCGAAACTTTCAGCAACACTTTATCTCCAACTTCAAACGCAATCGGCTTACGTCTTCTATCATGATACTTCTTTTGTCTGTCTTGAGAAGTCTGTATCCGCTGCCGAATCAATTGTAGCTGATCATGGGCTTCTTGCAGAATTGCTGGTCCAGAGATCGGGCGTTCACCTGTTTCCCTCCAACAGGTTGGAGTTCTGCATCGACGTCCGTACAAAAGCTGATATGGAGGCATACCAATAGTCGAGTGATAACTATTGTTATATGCAAACTCCACAAACGGCAAGTGAGTATCCCAACTTCCACCGAGATCAATCACACAAGCACGTAACATATCTTCTAAGGTCAAAATTGTCCTCTCACTTTGCCCGTCAGTTTCTGGATGATAAGCGGTGCTCATCTTAAGTGCAGTTCCTAGTCCATTCTGAAAAGCCTTCCAAAAGCGAGAAGTAAATCTGCTGTCACGGTCAGATACTATAGACAATGGCACACCATGTCTAGTCACGATTTCTTTTACGTACAATTCAGCTAACTTTTCGAGGCGTTCATCTTCTCGTATGGGTAGGAAATGGGCTGACTTAGTAAGTCGATCCACTATTACCCATATAGAGTCATGATTCCGCTTTGTCCTTGGCAGCTTCGTCACAAAGTCCATGGTTATGTGGTCCCACTTCCATTCCGGAATTGGCAATGGTTGTAGTTCCCCATACGGCTTCTGATGTTCAGATTTGACTTGTAAGCAAGTCATACAATTTTCTACATATCGCCCCACGTCCTTCTTCATTCCAGGCCACCAATATTCCGTCCTCAAATCTTGATACATTTTGGTAGAACCAGGGTGTATCGAGAATTTCGACATATGAGCTTCCGACAGAATTCGATCCCGAATACCTCCTAGTCTGGGAACCCATATTCTATCCAAAAACCGTCTAAGACCATGATTATCAAGAGTCAGCTGGGTCACATAAGTAATCATGCGTTCAGATTTCAAGTTCTCATCCCGAATGGCTTCGGTTTGAGCGGCAATAATCGATTCAGACAAAGCAGACTCCAATACAACAGGAGTCAAGGCATAACATCGGGAATAATGGTCTTGTCCGGTTTTGCGGCTTAGGGCATCTGCTACAATGTTTGCTTTACCTGGATGGTAAAGGATTTCACAGTCATAGTCTTTAATCAATTCCATAGATCGCCTTTGTCGCATATTCAGCTCTTTCTGGTCAAATATATACTTCAGACTTTTGTGATCGGTATATAACTTGCATCTAGTCCCATACAGATAATGCCGCCAAATCTTCAGTGCGAAAGTCACGGCTGCAAGCTCCAAGTCATGCGTCGGGTAATTCTTTTCATGCGCCTTTAGCTGCCTTGATGCGTAGGCAATTACTTTATCCCTTTGCATCAGTACACAGCCTAATCCCATCTTAGATGCATCACTATAGACTACAAAATCATCATTACCCTCAGGTAAGGCCAAAATCGGCACTTCTACTAGCTTACGTTTCAGAGTCTCAAAGGCTCGATCTTGAGATTCATTCCATTCAAACTTGACTTCTTTCTTCGTCAGGCTGGTTAAAGGCACCGCAATCTTGGAGAAATCACGGATAAATCTTCTGTAATAACCCGCAAGACCCAAGAAACTCCGAACTTCAGATACATTTTTCGGCGCTTCCCACTTCTGAACCGCCTCAACCTTTGACGGATCTACGGCTATTCCCTCACCGGAGACAATATGTCCTAAAAACTGCACTTGGCGTAACCAAAATTCACATTTGGAGAATTTTGCATAGAGTCGTTCCTTTCGTAACAATTCTAGCAATTCTCGCAAATGCATCGCATGATCAGATTCAGATTTGGAGTAAATCAAGATGTCATCAATGAAGACTATCACTGATTTATCCAGCATTGGTCTACATACCCTATTCATAAGGTCCATAAATGCTGCCGGGGCATTTGTGAGACCAAACGGCATTACTAGAAACTCAAAATGACCGTAACGAGTACGAAATGCAGTCTTCGGTACGTCAGACTCAAATACTTTGAGTTGATGGTAACCAGATCGGAGATCGATCTTTGAGAAGTAGCTAGCCCCTTGCAGTTGATCAAACAAGTCGTCAATTCTTGGCAGAGGGTATCTGTTCTTGATTGTTACTTTATTCAGCTCCCGATAATCTATACACATGCGAAAGGTACCGTCCTTCTTCTTAACGAAAAGAACCGGAGCACCCCAAGGAGAAGTACTCGGACGAATAAACCCTTTTTCCAGTAATTCCTGCAACTGACTCATCATTTCCTTCATTTCATTCGGAGCAAGTCGGTAAGGGGCTTTCGCGATAGGAGCAGCACCCGGTACAAGGTCAATATGGAATTCGATTTGACGATCTGGTGGCAAACCAGAGATGTCATCCGGGAACACGTCAGGGAAATCTCGAACTACAGGAACATCGGACACTGTCTTTTTAACTTCCTTATCATCTAAGGCATATGCTAAATAGGCGGCACAACCTTTGGTTAGGCACTTTCGGGCTTTCAGTACAGAGATGAGACCTAAATCTCGAGTCTTTCTATCGCCATAAACATAACGTTCATTTCCTTCGGGGGTTCTAATTCTAATTATCCTTTTTGCACAAAGGATTTCAGCATTGTTCATCATTAGCCAGTCCATTCCTATAATAACATCGAACTCTCTAATCCACATCGGTATCAGGTCAATGTCCGAGGAGAGGTCATCGATTACTAGCTTACAGGAACGAAAGACTCTATTCACAGTCACAAATTTCGAGCTAGCAGTTTCTATGTCTAAGGGCATAGGCAACATTTCAGGGGCAAAATCAAACTGTTTAGCAAACTTTTCAGACACATACGACAGATTAGAGCCAGAGTCAAATAGGATCAAAGCAGGCATATCATTAACAAGAAATGTACCAGTGACGACATCAGCAGTCTCTTTTGCCTCTTCGGCTGTCATCTGGAAGGCTCTCGGTTGATTCCTCGGAGCAGAGGAACCCTTAACTGATTGCTGAGGTGAAGATGCAGGCGGTGGAACAAATCGGGGTCGGGTACAGTCTTTAGCATGGTGCCCCAACGTAATGCAGTTTCGACAAGCCTCATTGCGTCTGGGACATTCTGATCGATCATGACCATTCTGTTTACAGCAGTAACACTTAACGAACGCAGGATCGCATTTCCCTTCGTGAATTTGCTTGCAGCGAGGACAAGCAGGTTTTGGCGCCGAGGTCACAGCATATGACTTTGCTTTCTTGGAAGACTGCTTATCTCCCTTCCTTGAACTTTCATTCTTCTTTTCAGCTTTCTCAGATTTTTCCTTCTTACTAGATTTAGCAATAAAAGGACATGCGCGCTCAGGATAGATTTCAAGTTCACCAACCCTAGCAATTTCCACTGCCTCAATATAACTTCTTGGTCTGCCGGACTTCACAAACTTCCGGATTTCTCGATCCAGACCATCCACAAACAAATCCCTTCTCCTTTCGTCGGTATCAACAGGGTGATCAGATAATAGCGAGAGCCTGGTAAATTCCAGCTCATAATCTGTTACGGACTTTGTACCTTGCTGAAACGATAGCAGGGTTTTCTCCATCTGGCGCTTAACATCCTGAGGGCAGTATTTCTCCTTCAGATGAATCTTAAATTGATCCCAAGTAATGGATTTCTCCATTTCGTCAGACATGGGATTTGTAATTGACTTCCACCAACGGCCAGCTCCATCCTCCAACATTCCTGTTGCAAACGTCACCTTGTCTTCTTCATTACACTTGGAGAGTTTAAACGCTTTCTCCACATTCGCGACCCAGTCCATAGCTTTAACAGGATCAGACGACCCCGCAAACGTACGAGCTCCACACTTCTTGAAATCAACAAACGTACACTCACGTCCTACCTTAACATGATGGTCAGAAGAGTCAGTCTCACTTTCATCAGAGGACACATGTCTATGCTTTCTCTTCCTGTCTTTCTTCGGCTTCGCTAACATTTCTTCCCTATGCTTCAGTTCTAATTCCTGTAACTTAAGTTCTCGCAACCTAAGTTCTTCTTCACGGCGCTTAAATTCCATTTCACGCAGGTTAACTTCATTAGTCTGCATCACTGCTTTACCCTTGGTCAACAGATCCTTAATCTCCCTAAATCTGTCTTCAACTGCCATATCAGTCTGCAGTCGGTTCCTATCCATCATAAGCTGCATTTGCCTACGGTTATCCTCATTCAACTTATGAACGAGGTCAATCAATTGAGCCTGCTGGGGAGGCACAGGGGTGGCAGTACTGCTTGAGTCATTAGCAGTGTTCTCAGGGTCAGTGCCTAAGTCTTCTACGTGAACGGATTCTTTGTGTTGATCAGCTGCAGCTTTATCAACCCTTGAGGAACCGGCAATAGTCGGATTCTTATCAGCCATTGGCTGAAAAATATAAAGGAAATAGCTATTATTTCCTGATTCAATAAGCACAATTCAAGTCATAATTCCTACATCAGATAATCATATCTAAATTCATAGATATGAAGGCAGTCAGTTAGTCAGGCAGATACAAAGTCAAGTCAAGGTCAAGTCAGTATCAAGCAGTCAATCCCTTTCCCATCCGATCAGTCATCATTTGCCTATCTTAGGTCAAGTTGTGTGGGTAGTCCTTTACTATTTAGGTTACCCTAGGCCTCGGTGACTTGTTCGGGAATTCAGAGTCACATAGTCCATATCATACCAGTAGTTTAAGTATCGGGTGGCCAATCCGATGATTAAACTGCTGCTCTGATACCAACTTTGTAACATCCAATTTTCCTCAAACAGTACACGTCATAATATTTCATTTCATAAATAATATTAATTGTTCGATACCACAGGCCCATCAGCAAAATACTTAATTACAACAATAATTTAAAGATCAAATGGTGGTCTAACTAGCTTCTAAATCTTCAATCAGAGTGCGGAAGACTGAACAAGCTACCCGAGACCGCATCGTCTTTACAAAATAGGCATCATCAAAAGTCCAAGACCTGCTATTCATCAAAATCCAGATTCACTTAGCCTGGGATGAACTACCTGCTATGATCTTGCCTTTATCAGCTTTTCCTGAAAAGGAGTTGTCATGACAGAGTAAGCTAACAAAGCTTAGTGAGTTAACAGAGTTCCACTAAATACCACACACATATAACATACTATCAGATCCTGTCGGTCAACACGTCAGAGACGGCAATTAGGTTGGGAGACAACCCGGTCAGTATTCCCATATGTAAGGCCGAAGCCCTACGGGAAGTATATGGAAACAAGTCAGATAGGAAAGGAATCTGCAGAATTCCCTCCTGTGAATGGAGATCTCACATTCGGTCCGGTCGGATGATGCAATATGCAACGGCAAGTATATAAACAGTCAAGTAAGCAGTAAGCATGATGCGTATTTACATAAAAATGTAAAAGTGAACATGCAATCAAGGCATTGCAAGTGTCTATTTCAGTAATGGCAACATACATTTCTATGATACAATATAGTATTAAAGAAACATGCAGCAATCAATCAGTAGTTTCCATACAGTCAATACATTCACCGATAAGTATCGAAATATGTGCAAGTAATAAATGAAATATGTCACTCACTGTGGTCCGTAGTCAGATAATGCTTAACGAGTTAAGCTGTTCTATTAACTCTGTCAAATTGGTGGGTTCCTGCATTTCAGTTTCAAGTCTGAGTCATAATCTATATAACCCTAGTTATATATTCAGGTCATTGTCAATTCTAGCTGTCGAGTCTGAGGTAGTTCCTATCGTCCCAGGGTGAGTCTATTCTTATCAGAGTAATATGATTCATCTAATTATAGATGTGTGGTCTTGAACAATCGTATTTCTTAGCAAGTTGAACAGGTCTTACAATTTCTAAGGGTTTATACAGAGTCAATTAATTAATTTGTGTATATAATAGGTATGCATCTTGAACTTGAGAGTTTTAGCATAATCAAACAATACTTTCAATTTCCTTAGGATGATTAATAATTTAATCTGATTTTGGAAATTAATCTTAGACTTGGAACAGGATCAGATTCGAATTTAAGGGAGACAGATTCGAATAGTGTATAATTCGAATCTATAGATTCGAAATACACATAGATTCGAAGGCAACATGCAGACTCGAGACACACATTCAGATTCGAAACATACACACACAGATTCGAAACACACACACACAGATTCGAAACACACACACAGATTCGAAATATACACACACAGATTCGAAACACACACACAGATTCGAAACCTTATAGATTCGAATTTGTGGATTTCGAGTCTAAACAATGCTATTTCGAATCTGTTCTACATGTTCAACGATTTTCCAGGATTTATCAACTAAATATGAACATAATTGATAGAGAAATGGCTACTAACCTTCGTCCAAGATATATCCTTCGACTATGGATGATTTCCAAGTAAATACAAGTCCTAAACGGGAGCAAATCAGCCTCAAATGAAGGGAAAAAGAGCAAACTCGAATTTGTTCTTCAAAACCAAACTAAAAGTCAGAAAAAGGGCGATTTTTACCTTAAATTCGGACGAAATCAAACACGAAATGGTAGATTCGCGAAGAACTCGACGATCTCTATCCAATGGCGTATGTAACACGAGAATCCGACGGTTCGATTTCAAGAAAAGCTAGAGAGAAGGAGGAGAGTGTAGAGAGAGAAGGAGAATCAACTTTCCAAACTTTGAACAGTGAGGAGTGAAACTCCTATTTATAGGGAAATAGGGAAAATCAGATATTCTACTGAATTTTCCGGAATTGTCCAACTTTTATTTCCCGACAAACCGATTTGCATTTCAGATGCAAATATTAACAAAGAAGTTCTAAATCTGCAACAATTGTCTTTTAGTAAATTTTAACTCATTTTAGTCAGTTTCGATATTTTCAGTCATTAAATTGTCATTTAGCTGAATTTTAATTAAAACTTAATATAATTAGTTATTTCAGATTCACATTATCAGCTATTTACTAATAATTGGATAAAATTTGCTTTAATATCCAAAGACTGATGCTGAAATATATACTTATTAAATTTCGGGTCGTTACACAGAGGTCCAGAGCAAAGCAAGTAATCAAGGAACATGCAGCAGCAGTTGTCCAGTTTCAGCAGTGTCTATCGTACGTTCCTAACATACAATTAAGTAATCAAGGAATAAGCAGCAGCAGATGTTTCCATACAAGTCAGTATCAATCACCAATAAGTACCGAAACAAATGTAAGAAAGTAATGCAATCAGTCACTCACAGCAGTCCTGAGGAATGCAAGTAATCAAGGGGAACATGCAGCAACAATTATCCAGTTTCAGCAGTGTCTATCATACGTTCCTAACAAACAATTAAGTAATCAAGGAACAAGCAGCAGTAGATGTTTCCATACAAGTTAGTAACAATCACCAATAAGTACCGAAACATATGCAAGTAAGTAATGCAATCTGTCACTCATAGCGGTCCTGAGCAATGCAAGTGATCAAGGAACATATATCAGCAGTTGTCCAGTTTCAGCAGTGTCTATCGTACGTTCCTAACATACAATTAAGTAATCAAGGAATAAGCAGAAGCATATGTTTCCATACAAGTCAGTAACAATCACCAATAAGTACCGAAACATATGTAAGTAAGTAATGCAATCTGTCACTCACAGCGGTCCAGAGCAAAGCAAGTAATCAAGGAACATGCAGTAGCAGTTATCCAGTTTCAGCAGTGTCTATCATACGTTCCTAACATACAATTAAGTAATCAAGGAACAAGCAGCATCAGATGTTTTCATACAAGTCAGTAACAATCACCAATAAGTACCAAAAAATATGCAAGTAAAATGCAATCTGTCACTCACAGCGGTCCTGAGCAATGAAAGTAATCAAGGAACATGCAGCAGTAGTTGTCGAGTTTCAGCAGTGTCTATCATACGTTCCTAACATACAATTAAGTAATCAAGGAACAAGCAGCAGCAGATGTTTCCATACAAGTCAGTATCAACCACCAATAAGTACCGAAAAAAATGCAAGTAAGTAATTCAATCTGTCACTCACAGCAGTCTTGAGCAATGCAAGTAATCAAGGAGAATATGCAGCAGCAATTGTCCAGTTTCAGCAGTGTGTATCATACTTACCTAATATACAATAAATAATCAAGGAACAAGTAGCTGCAGATGTTTCCATACAAGTTAGTAACAATCACCAATAAGTACCGAAACATATGCAAGTAAGTAATGCAATCTGTCATTCACGGCGGTCCTAAGCAATGCAAGTAATCAAGGAACATGCAGCAGCAGTTGTTCAGTTTCAGAAATGTCTATCATACGTTCCTAACATATAATTAAGTAATCAAGGAACAAGCAGCATCAGATGTTTCCATACAAGTCAGTAACAATCACCAATAAGTACCGAAACTAATGTATGAAAGTAATGCAATCTGTCACTCACAGCAGTCCTGAGCAATGCAAGTAATCAAGGGGAACATGCAGCAGCAGTTGTCCAGTTTCAGCAGTGTCTATCATACGTTCCTAACATACGATTAAGTAATCAAGGAACAAGCAGCAGCAGATGTTTCCATAAAAGTTAGTAACAATCACCAATAAGTACCGAAACATATGCAAGTAAGTAATGCAATCTGTCACTCACAGCGGTCCTGAGCAATGCAAGTGATCAAGGAACATGCAGCAGCAGTTGTCCAGTTTCAGCAGTGTCTATCGTACGTTCCTAACATACAATTAAGTAATCAAGGAATAAGCAGAAGCAGATGTTTCCATACAAGTCGGTAACAATCACCAATAAGTACCGAAACATATGCAAGTAAGTAATGCAATCTGTCACTCACAGCGGTCCAGAGCAAAGCAAGTAATCAAGGAACATGCAGTAGCAGTTATCCAGTTTCAGCAGTGTCTATCATACGTTCCTAACATACAATTAAGTAATCAAGGAACAAGCAGCATCAGATGTTTCCATACAAGTCAGTAACAATCACCAATAAGTACCAAAAAATATGCAAGTAAAATGCAATCTGTCACTCACAGCGGTCCTGAGCAATGAAAGTAATCAAGGAACATGCAGCAGCAGTTGTCTAGTTTCAGCAGTGTCTATCATACGTTCCTAACATACAATTAAGTAATCAAGGAACAAGCAGCAGCAGATGTTTCCATACAAGTCAGTATCAATCACCAATAAGTACCGAAACAAATGCAAGTAAGTAATTCAATCTGTCACTCACAGCGTTCCTGAGCAATGCAAGTAATCAAGGAACATGCAGCAGCAGTTGTTAAGTTTCAGAAGTGTCTATCATACGTTCCAAACATATAATTAAGTAATCAAGGAACAAGCAGCAGCAGATGTTTCCATGCAAGTCAGTAACAATCAACAATAACTACCGAAACATATGCAAGTAAGTAACGCAATCTGTCTCTCATAGCGGTCCTAAGCAATGCAAGTAATCAAGGAACAAGAAGCGGTAGTTGTCCAGTTTCAGCAGTGTCTACATACGTTCCTAACATACAATTAAGTAATCAAGGATTAAGAAGCATCAGATGTTTCCATACAAGTCAGCAACAATCTCCAATAAGTACCGAAACATATGCAAGTAAGTAATGCAATCTGTCACTTACAGCGGTCCTGAGCAATGCAAGTGATCAAGGAACATGCAGCAGCAGTTGTCCAGTTTCAGCAGTGTCTATCGTACGTTCCTAACATACAATTAAGTAATCAAGGAATAAGCAGAAGCAGATGTTTCCATACAAGTCACTAACAATCACCAATAAGTACCGAAACATATGCAAGTAAGTAATGCAATCTGTCACTCACAGAGGTCCAGAGCAAAGCAAGTAATCAAGGAACATGCAGCAGCAGTTGTCCAGTTCAGCAGTGTCTATCGTACGTTCCTAACATACAATTAAGTAATCAAGGAATAAGCAGCAGCAGATGTTTCCATACAAGTCAGTATCAATCACCAATAAGTACCGAAACAAATGTAAGAAAATAATGCAATCAGTCACTCACAGCAGTCCTGAGCAATGCAAGTAATCAAGGGGAACATGCAGCAGCAATTGTCCAGTTTCAGCAGTGTCTATCATACGTTCCTAACATACGATTAAGTAATCAAGGAACAAGCAGCAGCAGATGTTTCCATACAAGTTAGTAACAATCACCAATAAGTACCGAAACATATGCAAGTAAGTAATGCAATCTGTCACTCACAGCGGTCCTGAGCAATGCAAGTTGTAACAGCCCGTAATTTATTAAATATAAATTGCAGCATCAGACTTCGGATAATAAAGCAATTTTATCCAAATATTAGTAATTAACTGAAAACTTGAATCTTAAATAGTTAATTATATTAAGTTATACTTAATTATGAAAAGTTGCCCAAAATTAGCTGAAATAAAATTAATAATTAAAAGTTCAGCTAAATGACAAATTAAAGACTGAAAATGACGAAACGGACTAAAATGAATAAAAATGTGACTAAAAGGCAAATATGCAAATCGGATTGTTGGGAAATAAAGTTGGTCAATTCCGGATAATTCAGTAGAAAATCTGATTTTCTCCCTATTTTCCTATAAATAGGGCAGCCCTCCTCATTTCTTAGGTTTGGAAAACAAGAACTCTCTCTCTCTCTCTCTCTATAACCTCACCTTCTCTCTAGCTTTTCTTCTAATCGGTTCATCGGATTCTCGTGATTTATACGTCAACGGATAGAGATCGTCGAGCTCTACACGATTCTACCATTGCATGTTTGATTTCGTCCGGATTTAAGGTAAGATCGGCCCTATTTCTGTCTTTTGGTTCGGTTTTGAAAGAGCAAACTCGAGTTTGCTCAAATTCCCTTCATTTGAAGCTGATTTGCTCTCGTTTAGGACTTGTTTTTGCTTGGAAATCATCAATAGTCGAAGGATATATCTTGGACGAAGGTTAGTGGACTATTTTTCCCTCTTATATGTTCATATTTAGTTGATGAAACCTGGAAAATTGTTGAACATGTAGAACAGATTCGAAAATCCATGATTAGACTCGAAATTTGTTGAATTCGAATCTAACCCCCCCCCCCCCTAGATTCGAGATGTGCTTCGAATCTAACTCCTAGAATCGAAAATGGGTGCTTCGAATCTGATTCCTTAGTCTCGAATATGTATGAGTTCGAATCTATTAACTAGATTCGAATCTGTCTAGCTCATCTCGAATGTATGCTTGGAACTATGTATGCCTTCGATTCTGTGTGTGTGTGTTTCGAATCTAGCTTCCTTAATTCGAATCTGTGTTTGTTCCAAGCCCAAGTTAAATTCCTAAAATCAGATTAAGTGATTAATCAACCTATTGTAATTAAAAGTATAATATGATTATGATAAAACTCACAAGTTCAAGTTGCATATCTATTTTATGCACAAATGAATTAACAGACTCTGTACGAACCCTTAGAATGTGTATGACCTGTTCAACTTGCTAAGTAATACGATTGGCTTTGTTTCAAGGCCACACATCTATAATTAGATGAATCGTATTAATCTGATAAGAATAGACTCACCTTGGGACGATAGGAACTACCTCAGACTCGATAACCAGAATTGTCAATAACCTGAATATATAACTAGGGTTATATAGATTATGACACAGACTTGACATTAATATGTCAGACTTGAAACTGAACTGCAGGAAACCGCCGATTTGACAGAGTAAACTGATCATCTTAATTCGTTAAGCATTATCTGACTACGGACTACTGTGAGTGACAGATTTCATTAATTACTTGCATATATTTCGATACTTATTGGTGAATGTATTGACTGTATGGAAACTTCCGATTGTTGCTGCATGTTTCTTTAATACTATATTGTATCATAGAAACGTACTTTTGACATTACTGAAGCTAGACACTTGAATTGCCTTGATTGCATGTTCACTTTTACATTTTATGTAAATACGTATCATGCTTACTGCTTACTTGATTGTTTATATACTTGCCGTTGCATACTGCATTATCCGACAGGACCGAATGTGAGATCTCCATTCACAGGAGGGAATTCTGCAGATTCCTTTCTAATTTGACTTGTTTCCATACACTTCCCATAGGGCTTCGGCCTTACACATGGGAATACCGACTGGGTTGTCTCCCAACCTTTTTGACGTCTCTGACGTATTGCCGACAGGAACTGATAGTATGTTATGTGTGTGTGGTAACTAATGGAACTCTGTTAACTCACTAAGCATTGTTAGCTTACTCTGTCATGACAAATCTTTTACAGGAAAAGTTGATAAAGGCAAGACCATAGCAGGTAGTTCGTCCCAGGCTAAGTGATTCTGGACATTTGATGAATAGCAGACTTTTGGACTTTTGATGACGCCTATTTTGAAAAGATGATGCGGTCTCGAGTAGCTTGTTCAGTCTTCCGCACTCTGATTGAAGATTTAGAAGCTAGTTTAGACCACCATTTGATCTTTAATTTATTGTTGTAACTAAGTATTCAGGCTGATGGACCTGTGGTATCAAACAATTAGTATTATTTATGAAATGAAATATTATGACGTGTACTGTTTGTGGTAATTGGATGTTACACAAGTGATCAAGGAACATGCAGCATCAGTTGTCCAGTTTCAGCAGTGTCTATCGTACGTTCCAAACATACAATTAAGTAATCAAGGAATAAGCAGAAGCAGATGTTTCCATACAAGTCAGTAACAATCACCAATAAGTACCGAAACATATGCAAGTAAGTAATGCAATCTGTCACTCACAGCGGTCGAGAGCAAAGCAAGTAATCAAGGAACATGCAGTAGCAGTTATTCAGTTTCAGCAGTGTCTATCATACGTTCCTAACATACAATTAAGTAATCAAGGAACAAGCAGCATCAGATGTTTTCATACAAGTCAGTAACAATCACCAATAAGTACCAGAAAATATGCAAGTAAAATGCAATCTGTCACTCACAGCGGTCCTGAGCAATGAAAGTAATCAAGGAACATGCAGCAGCAGTTGTCTAGTTTCAGCAGTGTCTATCATACGTTCCTAACATACATTTAAGTAATCAAGGAACAAGCAGCAGCAGATGTTTCCATACAAGTCAGTATCAATCACCAATAAGTACCGAAACAAATGCAAGTAAGTAATTCAATCTGTCACTCACAGCAGTCCTGAGCAATGCAAGTAATCAAGGGGAATATGCAGCAGCAATTGTCCAGTTTCAGCAGTGTCTATCATACGTTCCTAACATACAATAAATAATCAAGGAACAAGTAGCTGCAGATGTTTCCATACAAGTTAGTTACAATCACCAATAAGTACCGAAACATATGCAAGTAAGTAATGCAATCTGTCATTCACGGCGGTCCTAAGCAATGCAAGTAATCAAGGAACATGCAGCAGCAGTTGTCCAGTTTCAGAAATGTCTATCATACGTTCCTAACATATAATTAAGTAATCAAGGAACAAGCAGCATCAGATGTTTCCATACAAGTCGGTAACAATCACCAATAAGTACCGAAACATATGCAAGTAAGTAATGCAATCTGTAACTCACAGCGGTCCTGAGCAATGCAAGTGATCAAGGAACATGCAGCAGCAATTGTCCAGTTTCAGCAGTGTCTATCGCACGTTCCTAACATACAATTAAGTAATCAAGGAATAAGAAGCAGCAGATGTTTCCATACAAGTCAGTAACAATCACCAATAAGTACCGAAACATATGCAAGTAAGTAATGCAATCTGTAACTCACAGCGGTCCAGAGCAAAGCAAGTAATCAAGGAACATGCAGCATCAGTTATCCAGTTTCAGCAGTGTCTATCATACGTTCCTAACATACAATTAAGTAATAAAGGAACAAGCAGCATCAGATGTTTCCATACAAGTCAGTAACAATCACCAATAAATATCGAAACATATGCAAGTAAGTAATGCAATCTGTCACTCACAGCGGTCCTAAGCAATGCAATTAATCAAGGAACATGCAGCAGCAGTTGTCCAGTTTCAGCAGTGTCTATCATACGTTCCTAACATACAATTAAGTAATCAAGGAACAAGCAGCAGTAGATGTTTCCATACAAGTCAGTATCCATCACCAATAAGTACCGAAACATATGCAAGTAAGTAATGCAATCTGTCACGCACAGCGGTCCTGAGCAATGAAAATAATCAAGGAACATGCAGCACCAGTTGTCCGGTTTCAGCAGTGTCTATCATACGTTTCTAACATACAATTAAGTAATCAAGGAACAAGCTGCAGCAGATGTTTCCATACAAGTCAGTAACAATCTCCAATAAGTACCGAAACATATGCAAGTAAGTAATGCAATCTGTCACTCACAGCGGTCCTGAACAATGCAAGTAATCAAAGAACATGCAACAGCAGTTGTCCAGTTTCAGCAGTGTCTATCATACGTTCCTAACATACGATTAAGTAATCAAGGAACAAGCAGCAGCAGATGTTTCCATACAAGGCAGCAACAATCACCAATAAGTACCGAAACATATGCAAGTAAGTAATGCAATCTGTCACTCACAGCGGTCCTGAGCAATGCAAGTGATCAAGGAACATGCAGCAGCAGTTGTCCAGTTTCAGCAGTGTCTATCGCACGTTCCTAACATACAATTAAGTAATCAAGGAATAAGCAGCAGCAGATGTTTCCATACAAGTCAGTAACAATCACCAATAAGTACCGAAACATATGCAAGTAAGTAATGCAATCTTGTAACATCCAAGTTACCACAAACAGTACACGTCATAATATTTCATTTCATTAAGTAATAAATATTACTAATTGTTTGATACCACAGGTCCATCAGCATGAATACTTAATTACAACAATATATTAAAATCAAATGGTGGTCTAACTAGCTTCTAAATCTTCAATCAGAGTGCGGAAGACTGAACAAGCTACCCGAGACCGCAACATCTTTTCAAAATAGGCGTCATCAAAAGTCCAAAAGTCTGCTATTCATCAAAGTCCAGATTCACTTAGCCTGGGACGAACTACCTGCTATGGTCTTGCCTTTATCAGCCTTTCCTGAAAAAGAGTTGTCATGACAGAGTAAGCTAACAATGCTTAGTGAGTAAACAGAGTTCCAATAGTTACCACACACATATAACATACTATCAGCTCCTGTCGGCAAGTCACTACGTCAGAGACGTCAAAAAGGTTGGGAGACAACCCAGTCGGTATTCCCATGTGTAAGGCCGAAGCCCTACGGGAAGTGTATGGAAACAAGTCAAATAGGTAAGGAATCTGCAGAATTCCCTCCTGTGAATGGAGATCTCACATTCGGTCCTGTCGGATAATGCAGTATGCAGCGGCAAGTATATAAACAGTCAAGTAAGCAGTAAGCATGATACGTATTTACATAAAATGTAAAAGTGAACATGCAATCAAGGCAATTCAAGTGTCTAGCTTCAGTAATGTCAAAAGTACGTTTCTATGATACAATATAGTATTAAAGAAACATGCAGCAACAATCGGAAGTTTCCATACAGTCAATACATTCACCAATAAGTATCGAAATATATGCAAGTAATTAATGAAATCTGTCACTCTGATACGAAACGTTGACCCGCAAGTTAAATGTAACTTGGAACCTTCGTATAGGATATGATAGGCGTCAAAGTACCCGATAATTGGGACTCCAACACGCCTAGAGCAAGTCCTTGACCCGTTAGTTATAAGAACTAAGAACCAAAGGAATACGAGAACGCCACAAGAATGTGCTCACAATCTTGATAAGTTCTTGAATTATGAACTCTCCAACAAAGAACAAAGCTCACAAAGATGAGTAAAACTCTAAAGAAAGATATATATTTCTCAAGTGAATTGATTTGAAAGTACATAGGAAGCCATCTATTTATAGGCTTCAAAAACCAACTCAAAAGACACTAATTAAATTCAATGGATTAAAGAAGGGACTTTAATCCATGACTCTTGACATTTTGTCTTCAATTGGTAGATAATTCTAGAACTCTTAAACTAAAAAAACGGATTAGGCATTTCTAGGCCTTTATTGGACTCAAATAAACTTCTAATGGACTTCAAAATACATCCATTCTACCACTTGGGCTTAGTACTAGCCCATAATATCTCAAAGACCCAAGAAAATGCAACTTTTGGGCTTTTATGCTTCCATATTAGGATCCAATGTTTCAAGTCTAGTAACATGCTTCATCACTTGCGGTTGAGCATCGTCTTTGCATGCAGACTCTTGGATATCAACAACTAAGCTCGTAAAAACTTCTTTGATCTTCTTTGCTCGTCCTCTTGTCATTGGGCCTTCACGTATTTCCATGACATCTTTGGAATGGTTTGATGATCCTCCATCATTCTCTCCCCCTTGAAAAGGATTCGTCCACGAATCATCACCTACATCAAAAGGAGACAAGTCAGAAACATTGAATGTTGAACTAACTTGATACTCACCTGGAAGATCTAGCTTGTAAGCATTGTCGTTGATCCTTTCGAGCACTTGAAATGGTCCATCTCCTCTAGGTTGCAATTTGGATTTTCGTTTGGTTGGAAATCTATCTTTTCTCAGGTGCAGCCATACCCAATCTCCAGCTTCAAACACTATCTTTTTTCTGCCTTTGTTTGCTTGTTTTGTGTATTGTTCTGTCCTTTTCTCAATATTGAGTCTTACCTTTTCGTGTAATTGCTTCACGAATTCTGCCTTCCGCTTTCCATCTAAACTGGATCGTTCTTCGATGGGAAGAGGAACAAGGTCAAGAGGACTCAATGGATTGAATCCGTAAACAACTTCAAAAGGAGAAAATTTAGTAGCAGAATGAACACTCCTGTTGTAAGCAAACTCTGCAAAAGGCAAACAATTCTCCCAAGTTCTCAAGTTCTTCGGAATAATCACTCGAAGTAATTGGGATAAGGTTCGATTAACCACTTCTGTTTGCCCATCGGTTTGGGGGTGACTTGTGGTAGAAAACAAAAGTTTGGTACCCAACTTACTCCAAAGAACACGCCAGAAATGACTCAGAAACTTGACATCCCTATCACTTACTATGGTCCGCGGCACACCATGCAAACGAACAATCTCTTTGAAAAACAAGTCTGCAACATGTGAAGCATCGTCAGTCTTCTTACACGCAATGAAGTGTGCCATCTTAGAGAATCGATCAACCACCACAAACACAGAATCATGACCATTCTTTGTTCTAGGCAACCCAATCACAAAGTCCATGGAGATGTCAACCCATGGTTGCTGAGGAATTGGCAGTGGCATATACAAACCATGAGGCTTGGATTTTGACTTGGCTTGTTTACATGGCACACATTTTTCACAGATCTTCATAACATCTTCTCTCATCTTAGGCCAATAGAAATGTTCCTTCAAAATATCCAATGTCTTCTGGACACCAAAATGGCCCATCAACCCTCCACCATGAGCCTCACGTACAAATAGCTCCCGTATAGAACACTTTGGAATGCATAACTTGTTTTCTTTAAACAAATAACCATCATGCCTATAAAACTTATCAAATGAAGCATGTTCACAAGCAGCGTATAAGGAAGAAAATTCAGAATCATCTTTGTACATTTCTTTAAGTGATCCAAACCCAAGAAGCTTAGAACTTAATGTGGTGATAAGAGTATGACGTCTAGACAATGCATCAGCCACAATGTTTTCTTTACCCTTTTTGTATTTGATCACATAAGGAAATGACTCAATGAATTCAACCCATTTGATATGCCTCCTACTCAAATTAGCTTGCCCCTTAAGGTACTTAAGAGACTCATGATCCGTATGAACCACAAATTCCTTAGGCCTTAAGTAATGCTGCCATGTTTGCAAAGATCTAACCAATGCATAAAGCTCTTTTTCATAAGTGGAATAATTCAAGTGAGCCCCCTTTAATTTTTCACTAAAATATGCAATTGGTCTACCTTCTTGAATCAAAACAGCCCCAATACCCACCCCGGATGCATCACACTCAAGTTCAAACATTTTATTAAAATTAGGCAATGCAAGAATAGGAGTAGATGTCAACCTTTCTTTCAGCAAATTGAATGCAGCTTCTTGCCTTTCTCCCCAATGAAAACTAACTTCCTTCTTCACAAGTTCATTAAGGGGGGCAGCTATGGTACTGAAGTCACGAACAAACCTTCGATAGAAACTTGCAAGCCCATGGAAGCTTCTAACTTGGGACACTGTTGTTGGAGTTGGCCATTCTTTGATTGCCTTGACCTTCTCGTCATCCACCTCAATTCCCTGGCCACTTACAACAAAACCAAGAAAAACAACCTTATCCATGCAAAATGTGCACTTCTTTAAGTTAGCAAATAATGACTCTTTTCTTAAAGTTTCCAAAACAATACGCAAATGTTCCAAGTGAACTTCAACATTAATGCTATAAATCAGGATATCATCAAAATAGACCACGACAAACTTACCAATGTACTCTCGTAAAACATGATTCATTAACCTCATGAATGTACTCGGAGCATTAGTTAGTCCAAAGGGCATAACTAACCACTCATACAAACCAAACTTTGTTTTAAAAGCTGTTTTCCATTCATCACCTTCATTAATTCGAATTTGATGATAGCCACTTTTCAAATCAATTTTTGAGAAGATCTTAGCACCATGCAACTCATCCAACATATCATCTAACCTTGGAATAGGGTAGCGATACTTTACCGTTATTTTGTTGATGGCTCTACAGTCCATACACATTCTCCATTCACCTGACTTCTTGGGTACCACAATGACCGGTACAGCACATGGACTCATGGATTCTCGAATTCTTCCTCTTGAAAGCAAATCCTCCACTTGCCTTTGGATTTCTCGTGTCTCCTCGGGATTAGCTCTATAGGCTGGACGGTTTGGTAGAGCAGCCCCTGGAATGAAATCAATGCGATGCTCGATCCCTCGTAAAGGTGGTAAACCACTTGGTTCTTCCTTTGGGAAGACATCTTGGTATTCCTGCAAAATATTCACAACAAAACTTGGCGGATTGTTGGTTAGTTTTTCAGCATATGTACAAGCTTCCTTGAATACCAACACTATCACTCTTTTTTTTTTCGTCAATCGCTCTCTTAACTTCACTCGTTTTTGCAAAGAAATTCTTCTTGACACACTCTCTTTTTTCATCATCATTTGTCTCACTTTTCTCACCCTCAACACTCTTTGCTTTATTTTTACTGCTCATTTTTTTCTCTTTGCACTCATTATTTTTCCTCTCATCCTCCCAAGCTCGCCTTGAAGTGATCATTTTAATTTGGTCCTCCTGCACTTGTTGTGGGGTTAGGGAGACAAGAACTACTTTCTTTTCATGATCTTTAAGCATATATTGATTAAGAAAGCCATCATAGATAACTTTCCTATCAAATTGCCAAGGTCTACCAAGTAGTATATGACTTACTTGCATTGGAACCACGTCACACATCACTTCGTCTTTGTACTTTCCGATGGAAAATGTGATCAAGGCCTGTTTAGTCACCTTCACTTCGCCACATTCATTCAACCATTGAAGCTTATATGGGTGTGGATGCTTCAACGTGCGCAAATTCAGCTTCTCAATTACCTCGTTACTCACAACATTGGTACAACTCCCACCATCAATAATGAGGCTACATACTTTACCTTGCACCAAACATCGCGTATGGAAGATATTTTCTCGTTGTTGTGTGTCTTCCACCTTGGCTTGTATGTTTAAAACTTTCTTGACCACCAAGAGCTCTCCGCTTTCTGCCTCGGTTTGCTCCAAGTCCTCTTCATCATCCGAAACATCCTCCTTTTCATTTTCAGACTCTATTTCACCACTTTCATGAAGAAGCATAACTTTTTTGTTTGGGCATTGTGAAGCAATGTGCCCCACACCTAGACAACGAAAACATTTAATTTCACGAGTTCGTGTAGGGGTAGAAACGATACCTTTGCCTTTGCCCATTTCCCTACCTTTTGTGGCATCATCTTGGTTCTTTAAAGGTGTAGAAAAGGTACCTTTAGATGTCTCCCCTTTTGGCCTATGAGAATATTGAGAGTTGGACGTACTTCCCTTAGAAAAACTATTTCTTCTCCTCAATTGTCTTTCAACTTTCATGGCCGTATGAACCATCTCTTCAAGGTCTAAACAATATTGCAACTCCACGACATTAGAAATATCTTGATTCAAGCCACTCAAGAATCTTGCCATTGTTGCTTCCCTATCTTCTTCAATATTTGCTCTAATCATGGCAATCTCCATCTCTTTGTAATAATCATCCACAGACTTTGCTCCCTGATTCAAAGATTGTAATTTGCGATACAAGTCTCGAAAATAGTGAGAGGGAACAAACCTTTTACGCATAACAGCCTTCATTTCAACCCATGTAGAAATAGGCCTTTCTCCATTTCTTCTTCGGTTGGTGACTAATTGATCCCACCATACTATAGCGTAATCTGTGAATTCAATTGCTGCTACTTTCACCTTTTGATCCTCGCGATAATTATTACATGCAAAAATCAGTTCAACCTTTTTTTCCCAGTCCAAATACGCTTCTGGATCACTCTTTCCTTGAAATTGTGGAATTCTCATCTTAATGTTGTTGAGTCCTCTATTAGCACCATGGTTTCTTCTATGCCTCCTTCTTTCAGATCCTCTATCCCATTCATCATTTTGAGCGTCATCTTCATGATTTTCATCAGAAACTTGTGATGGTGGTGGAGCA
Organism: Centrapalus pauciflorus; assembly: GCA_020465985.1. Lineage (NCBI taxonomy): Eukaryota > Viridiplantae > Streptophyta > Magnoliopsida > Asterales > Asteraceae > Centrapalus > Centrapalus pauciflorus. The sequence continues at coordinate 3,805 of JAANYP010001453.1, read as the reverse complement.
TGAGGTCCACGTGCCTCCAATCTATCCATTCTTTCATGGATTTGATTAAACCCGTCAGTCATTAAACGTCGCATTTCGGTCATGAGAGCTTGGACTTGAAGGTTAGGGAGGGGTTGATTATCTTCCATCTTTTAATCTGTAAAATCAAGAGTAAAATATTTCCTCTCCTCACTCCCTTACGTGTTTCACTCAAGAGATGTCACTCAACGCTCGTGTCTCATACAAAAAATAATCGGCTTTTACCCTCAAGTGTTCTCACAACTCAATGCCTTTTTCCTCTCTATTCCTTGTGGAGCTCAATTGGTAAAAGAACAAATCAAATTAGAGCACAAAACTGAAAGTGTTCAAGAAAATCCTTTAGAACTTAATTTGATACCAACGAGTTTAGAACTTTTAAAGAAGATGGGATAAACAAAAAAAAATAGTAAGGTGAGGAGAAACAAAGTACTAAACAATGAGAAGAAGTTGGAACAAAAATGATATAGAAGAAAAATTATTAAATTTCAAGCACACGTGTTCATATAAACTTCTTTTATTATTATTTTTTTTTGCAACCTTTTTCTTTAATTTTTTTTTTGCTGCACTTTTTTTATGCTTCTTTTTTGTTGCACTTTTTTTGTTCTTATTTCGCTCTTCTTCTTTTCTTTTTTTTTGCTCTTTTTTTTTGTTGAACAACGTGACTTTTTTTTAATATGACAAAACTAAAAAAATTGTAAAAGATAAGATAAGATGATAAGAAAGACAAACACAATGATAAGATCAAAATGTAAAAACAACTTAAGAATCGAACCTTTGTAGCTCTGATACCAAATGATACGAAACGTTGACCCGCAAGTTAAATGTAACTTGGAACCTTCGTATAGGATATGATAGGCGTCAAAGTACCCGATAATTGGGACTCCAACACGCCTAGAGCAAGTCCTTGACCCGTTAGTTATAAGAACTAAGAACCAAAGGAATACGAGAACGCCACAAGAATGTGCTCACAATCTTGATAAGTTCTTGAACTATGAACTCTCCAACAAAGAACAAAGCTCACAAAGATGAGTAAAACTCTAAAGAAAGATATATATTTCTCAAGTGAATTGATTTGAAAGTACATAGGAAGCCATCTATTTATAGGCTTCAAAAACCAACTCAAAAGACACTAATTAAATTCAATGGATTAAAGAAGGGACTTTAATCCATGACTCTTGACATTTTGCTTCAATTGGTAGATAATTCTAGAACTCTTAAACAAAAAAAACGGATTAGGCATTTCTAGGCCTTTATTGGACTCAAATAAACTTCTAATGGACTTCAAAATACATTCATTCTACCACTTGGGCTTAGTACTAGCCCATAATATCTCAAAGACCCAAGAAAATGCAACTTTTGGGCTTTTATGCTTCCATATTAGGATCCAATGTTTCAAGTCTAGTAACATGCTTCATCACTTGCGGTTGAGCATCGTCTTTGCATGCAGACTCTTGGATATCAACAACTAAGCTCGTAAAAACTTCTTTGATCTTCTTTGCTCGTCCTCTTGTCATTGGGCCTTCATGTATTTCCATGACATCTTTGGAATGGTTTGATGATCCTCCATCACACTCACAGTGGTCCGTAGTCAGATAATGCTTAACGAATTAAGCGGTTCAGTTTACTCTGTCAATCGACGGGTTCCTGCAGTTCAGTTTCAAGTCTGGCATATTAATGTCAAGTTTTGTAGCATGCTCTATATAACCCTAGTTATATAATTATGTTATTGTCAATTCTGGCTGTCGAGTCTGAGGTAGTTCCTATCGTCCCAAGTTGAGTCTTTTCTTATCAGATCAGTACGATCCCTAATTACAGATGTGTGGCCTTGAAACAAAGCCAATCGTATTACTTAGCAAGTTGAACATGTCACACATTCTAAGGGTTCGTACAGAGTCTGTTAATTCATTTGTGCATAAAATAGATATGCAACTTGAACTTGTGATTTTTATCATAATCAAAAGATACTTTCATTTACAATAGGTTGTTTAATAACTTAATCTGATTTAGGAATTAATCTTAGGCTTGGAACAAAAACCAGATTTGAATTGATACAGATTTCGAACAACATTAGATTCAAATAGGATTAGATTCGAATAGCATTAGATTCGAAATAAGATTAGATTCAAATAGCATTCTCGAATCTAGGGGTTAGATTCGAAATCAACAGATTCTAAACTAGGGAAGATAGATTCGAAGGCAGCTAATTCGAGTCTAAGGGATTAGATTCGAAAACACACATCTTCGAGTCTAATGGATTAGATTCGAAACACATACCCTTCGAGTCTAGGAGATAGAATCGAAATCATCACCCTTTCGAGTCTAGGGATTAGATTCGAAATCCTCACCCTTCGAGTCTAGCTATCAGATTCGAATTCAACATCCTCGAGTCTATACATGAATGTCTCGAATTTGTTCTACTTGTTCATCGTTTTTTCCAGGTTTTAGCTACTAAACATGAACATAAATGACGGAAAAATAGATACTAACCTTCGTCCAAGCTATATCCTTCGACTATAGATGATTTCCAAGCAAAAACAAGTCCTAAATGTGAGCAAATCAGCTTCAAATGAAGGGGATATGAGCAAACTCGAATTTGCTCAACAAAACCGAAGTAAAAGTCAGAAAAAGGGGTCGATTTTACCTTAAATCCGGACGAAATCAAACATGAAATGGTAGATTCGTGAAGAGCTCGACGATCTCTAACCGATGGCGTATGAATCACGAGAATCCGACGGTTCGATTAGGAGAAATGCTAGAGAGAATGTGTAATCTTAGAGAGAGAAGGAGGAGAGCCCAAGTTTCCAAACTTAAGAAATGAGGAGGGGAGCTCATATTTATAGGAAAATAGGAAAAAGATCAGATTTTCTACAGAATTTCCGGAATCGACCAACTATATTCCCATCAATCTGATTTGCATTTCAGATGCAAATAATAGCAAGGGAGTTCTAGATTTAGCTATAATTGTCTTTTAGTCATATTTTTATTCATTTTAGTCCGTTTCGTCATTTTCAGTCTTTAATTTGTCAAGTAGCTGAATTTTAATTATTAACTTTATTTCAGCTAATTTTGGGCAACTTTTCATAATTAATTATAACTTAATATAATTAATTATTACAGATTCACATTTTCGGTTAATTACTAATATTTGGATAAAATTGCTTTATTATCCAAAGTCTGATGCTGTAATTTATATTTAATAAATTACGGGCTGTTACAATCTTCCCCCGTTAATTTGATTCCGTCCTCGGAATCGACTAAAACAGGAATAATTTCGGATACTTCTGCCTATTCTCGTCTTCTCGTTCCCAAGTTTGCGCAGATCCCTTATGGTATTTCCATTGGACTAACACCATTGGAGTTTCCATGCTGCGCAATTTCGAAACCTTATGATCGATTATACGCTCGGGCTCTTCTTCGTATCGCAACTGCTCATCAATTTGCACGTCTTTCAAAGGAATCACAGCTTCAGCGTCAGCTAAACACTTTCGAAGATTACTCACATGAAATACATCATGAATCCCAGACATTTCGGCAGGCAGCTTTAATCTGTAGGCTTGCAATCCTATACGCTCGAGAATTTCAAAAGGACCAACAAATCGAGGACTCAACTTCCCCCGTTTGCCGAACCTTACTATTCCTTTTCTTGGCGAGACCTTCAGCAACACTTTATCTCCAACTTCAAACGCAATTGGCTTACGTCTTCTATCGTGATACTTCTTTTGTCTGTCTTGAGAAGTCTGTATCCGCTGCCGAATCAATTGTAGCTGATCATGGGCTTCTTGCAAAA
>JAANYP010001452.1:0-13345 GCA_020465985.1 Centrapalus pauciflorus | reverse complement strand
TTGTATATTTATGCTTTCGCACTTGTTTAAGTATTCAGATCATTATGTAATAATAATTGTGGTGTATAATCCTGGGTGTTATGTAATTGTGGTTTAATGTGGCAAGGGTGTCACGTGGTATGGTATCAGAGCAGTAGTTTGACATTCAAGTGTCCATGAGATCTTGGTCTCAAACATTAAGTGATGATATGTAGTGGTTTAAGTAATGATCTGAATTAAGATAGGTTACGATCTAGTAAATTATAGGGATTGACTATCATACACGAAAAATGGGGTGGTGTCTTTAAAATAATGACATGTTACTAAACAAGTTATATGTTAATATTTTCAGAACATGTCTGGAGGAGGAATGACACCTGAAGAAACAAGGGAGATGATGCTAGCCATGATGGCTGAGCAGAACAAGATGATTCAAGATAATTTTCGGGCTCGAGATGAGGCCGAAGCTAAGAGAAGGGAGGATAAGAGAAAGAACAAGGAAAAGGAAGGGGGCAACAATGAGGAACAAGATGACAATACTGGGTCATCTAACAAACCCAGAGGCTGTCGTTTCAAGGACTTTAAGGGAAATGGTGCTGTGGAGTTTAATGGACTAGGAGACGCTGTTGCCGCACTCGAATGGATAACGACAACCAAACGAACATTCCGAATAAGCGACTGTGCTGAGAAGGGCATGGTTCGGTATGCTACTGCGATGTTCACTAACGACGCAATCATGTGGTGGAAATCCATGGTTAACGCCTTAACTTTGGAGAAAGTGGCTGTTATGACGTGGGCTGAGTTCACTGATTTGTTCACTCAGCAGTATTGTCCGATTGATGAGCGCCGAAGACTGGAGGCGAAGTTTATGGCGTTGATGCAGGGGACTAAGACTGTGTCCCAATATGCTGTGTAGTTCATGAGGCTGAGTCTGTTTGCGCCTCATCAAGTTGATACTGAAGAAAGAAAAGTGACCAGGTTCGAGGCTGGTCTGGATATTGAGATTAGGAGGGTCATGAGCAACGTCCGTTACCCTACATTTGCTGGTTTACTTGAGGCCGCCAGAAATCTAGAACAAATTTTGATTATGTCGGGTTACTCAATTGGGTCCGCTGCTGCTTCCACCAACCCGACACAGCCGTCACCGCCGAAGCGCCAACGTGAGGGAGGATACTCGGGATCTTCCCGATCGTCGCAGTACTCGCCTCAACAGTCATATCGCTGACAGTCTGGGTCTTCTAGTCGTGCTCGTGCCTATTCCATCAACACCGAGCCGCAATATTGCAATAAGTGTCATCTGGTACACTTTGGCAAGTGTACTAATGGACGCGCTTGCTTTTGCTGTGGAGAATTGGGTCATTTTCAGAGCGAGTGTCCATGAAAAGGTGATGCTTGCTATAAGTGTGGGGTGTGGGGACACTATAGTAGGAACTGTAGGAAGAATGCTCCAGCAGCTGCTGCTCCATCATCGACCCGATCATCTGGAGGATCTAGTGGTGGTTCAGTCAACCGCCGTAACCAGCCACAAAGGGCACCGGCTCGTGCAATTCAAATTACGGCAGAGGAAGCTAGGGAAAACCCGGAGGTGGTCACGGATACGCTTATTGTAAATTCCTTGCCTGCACGAGTTCTTTTTGATTCAGGTGCCAATCGGTCCTTTGTGTCTAATATTTTTGCACAACGACTTGTCATGCCACTGTCTAGATTATCTGCTGTACTTAACATAGAAACTGCTAGCAATACTCTAGTCAAAGTAGATCACGTATATCGTAGCTGCACATTAGTGATTGAAGACGTAGTCTTCAATTTGGACCTGATTCTAATCGAATTCAGTGAGTTTGATGTGATAGTCGGGATGGACTGGTTGATTGAGAGTGAAGCCCATATAGTGTGTAAGAAGCGAATGATAAAGATAACTACTCCGGAATGGCGTGAGATCTGTATATACGGGGATAGGAAAAGTGGGGATCTGTGCTTATTAACCATTGCAAAAGCCCGAAAGCTTGTTGCAAAGGGATGTGACGCCTACTTAGCGTATGCTATTGATGCTAAGACTGAGAAAAAGACAGTGGCCAATGTGCCTGTTGTTTCACAATTCCCGGATGTGTTTCCGGAATACTTGTCTGGCGTGCCGCCTGAGAGACAAGTAGTGTTTAGGATTGATTTGATCCCTGGAGCTGCACCGGTAGCTCGTTCTCCATATCGTCTTGCCCCTCCTGAGATGCAGGAGATGATGAAACAACTCCAGGAGTTGTTGGATAAGGGCTTCATTCGACCGAGTTCATCGACGTGGGGAGCTCCGGTATTGTTTGTTAAAAAGAAGGATGGCACGATGAGAATGTGCATTGACTACCGGGAGCTAAAAAAGTTGACAATTAAGAACAAGTATTCGTTGCCGAGGATAGACGACTTATTTGATCAATTGCATGGGGCAAGTGTGTTCTCCAAGATTGACTTGAGGTCGGGATACCATCAGTTGAAAGTAAGAGAAGAAGATGTACCGAAGACAGCTTTCAGGACACGTTATGGGCATTATGAGTTCTTGGTTATGCCTTTCGGGTTAACCAATGCCCCGGCTGTCTTTATGGATCTAATGAACCGAGTTTGCAGACCGATGTTAGACAAATCCGTGATTTTATTTATTGATGACATTCTGGTATATTCTAAGTCTGAGGCTGAGCACGCTGATCACCTAAAGGAATTATTCGAGTTGTTAAGAAAGGAAAGGTTGTATGCCAAATTCTCGAAGTGTGAGTTTTGGCTACAACAGATACAGTTTCTAGGACATGTGATTTCGGGGGCTGGGATTTCAGTAGATCCGGCTAAGGTAAAAGCGATAAGGAATTGGGAGCCGCCTCGTTCAGCTACAGAAGTTAGGAGTTTTCTTGGACTGGCGGGCTACTATAGGAGGTTTATAAAGGACTTTTCAAAGATTGCAGTTCCTTTAACTGCATTGACAAAGAAGAATGCACCTTTTGTTTGGGAAACCGTGAAGCAAGAGGCGTTTGATATTTTGAAGAAGACGCTAAGTGAAGCGCCGATACTTGCTCTACCAGAGGGCAATGAGGATTTTGTAGTATACACTGATGCATCGAGATTGGGATTAGGCACTGTATTGATGCAGCGTGGAAAGGTTATAGCATATGCTTCAAGACAGTTGAAGCAGCATGAGAAGAATTATTCGACTCATGATTTGGAGTTAACCGCAGTTACATTTGCTTTGAAATTATGGAGACACTATCTGTATGGGACTAAGTGTCAACTCTACACGGATCATAAGAGTTTGAAATACATTTTCAGTCAGAAGAAGCTCAATATGAGGCAGAGACGATCTATGGAACTTATAAAGGATTATGATTGTGAAATCCTTTATCACCCGGGAAAGGCTAATGTAGTAGCCGATGCATTAAGCCGTAAGGCTTACTCTAAGGATTGTTGTTACGTAATGACGTCTACTATGTTAACTTCCACAATAATTGATGATGTTAAAGCCGCTCAGGAAGAAGCCTTGAAAGATGAAAACATTGGTGATGAAGATATAAGGGTACATATGAAGAATATGGAAACTAGTGAATCAAGACTGAAAGGGGTATATGGAAGGATCTGGGTGCCGGAATTTGGTGGCATGAGACAGGTGATCATTGAAGAGGCACATCAATCCAAGTTTTCTGTACATCCCGGAAGCACAAAGATGTACAATGAGTTAATAGCGGATTTCTGGTGGCCGGGATTGAAGAAGGACATAGGCCAGTATGTTTAAAGATATAGAACTTGCCGATTAGTGAAAGCCGAACATCAGCAACCATACGGCAGTCCGCATCCGCTTCCCATTCCGGAATGGAAGTGGGAACATATTACGATGGATTTTGTCACTAAGTTGCCGAAGACTAGACGTCAACACGATACAGTCTGGGTAATAGTGGATAGACTGACTAAGTCGGCACACTTTATTCCGATAAGAGAGAGTTATTCTTTGGAGAAGTTGGCTCAGATTTACATGGGCGAGATCGTTTCTAGGCATGGAGTGCCTAAGTCCATAGTATCGGATCGAGATAGTCGATTTACTTCGAACTTCTGGTCGGCTTTGCAGGAAGGACTGGGTACAAGGATTGCTATGAGTACGGCTTATCGTCCGCAAACCGATGGCGAAAGTGAAAGAACTATCCTCACCTTGGAGGATATGATGAGAGTGTGTATACTAGACCTCGGTGGCAATTGGGATGATCATCTGCCACTAATAGAGTTTTCATATAACAACAGTTATCACGCAACAATAAAGAAGGCGTCGTTTGAGGCTTTATATGGGAGAAGGTGTAGGACCCCTACTTGTTGGAGAGAAACTGGTGAAACGCTGATTGCTGGGCTGGCATTGCTTCAAGAAACAAACGAGAAGATACAATTGATTAGACAGAACATGAAGGCGGCCTAGGATCGTCAGAAAAGTTATTACGATAGGAGGCACAAACCAATCAACTTTGAAATAAATGATTGGGTATATCTGAAAGTATCACCTATGAGAGGTGTTACTCGTTTCGTGAAGAGAGGAAAGTTGGCTCCGAGATTTGTCGGACCATTCAGGATTGTCGAAAAAGTTGGAAAACAATCGTATCGCTTGGAGTTGCCTGAAGAGAAGTCAGGTATACATCCAGTGTTTCATGTTGGAAATCTCCGAAATCATTTACTACCGGCAACGAGGATTGGGCCGATCACACTGAGCTGCAAGTTGATGAAAGGCTCCGGTATGTTGAAGAGCCGGAGTGTGTGTTAGATACAAAGATAAAGAAGTTGAGGAGCAAAGAGATAGAAATGGTGCTTGTACGTTGGACGCATCATAAGGGAGCCAATCATACATGGGAAACGAAAGCTGACATGTTAAGGAAATATCCGCAGTTATTTGAAGTCAAATAACTTCAAGGACGAAGTTAGAGCGTGGTGAGCCCATGCTGTAACATCCTCGAATTTAATTATTTAATTCAGATTTATTAAGATGGATAATTTATAATTAAGTTGAATTATGAACAATGATTATGTATTTGGGATATTTAAAAGTTTGTTTTTATTTTAAGAAAATTGAGAACTCTGAATTATTATTATGGAGTATTATGAATTATAAAAGTTAGTGATGATAAAACTAAAAATAATTCAGTATTTCATGGAACCGGTTAAGTTGAGGGGTGAAATGTGCAAAATGGGAAAGATGGAAATAAAAATGCCAAATGCCTTTCATTTTTACATTTACTCTCTCTCTCTCTCTAGACTCTCTTTCTAGAATTCTCTCTACCTTCTCTCTAGATTATCTCTCAAACCGACCGGCCAATTATCGAGTTCTATACGTCATCGGAAAGATCTCGAGAAGTACTACAATAATCCACGGTTGCATTCTTGATTTCATACGAATTTGAGGTAAGAATCGACATTTTAAGCTTTTATATTTCGGTTTTGAAGACAAGAATTCGAGTTTATCAATTGTTGTGTGAATAAAGCTAATTTGGCTTGAGTTTTTACTAGAATATGATAGAGTATGTGTAATAGAATCGAAACTAGGCTTAATACATGACATATTCGTGATTTTAGACTTAGAAATGTATTATTTAAGCTGTAAATGATGAACAAATTCGTGAATGCCAAGAACAAAGTCGAAATGCATGAACAAACTCGAAATGGAGCTAAAATCGAATTGAATGTTCGACTTTAACCCCTAAAGTCGAGAGTGGGTTCGAATTTAATCCATACATTCGAGAAAGGTTCGAATTTAACCCTTAAATTCAAAGATGGATTCGAATTTGGTCCTATGATCAGTTTAGGTTCGAGTTTATGTATATAAATTCGAAATCTCCACTCTTTAAACTCGAATATATTGAATAAAACCCATAGACAACGCATAAAATTTTAGATTTATGAAATTAAACAAGTTTTTGACACGAGGTATCGTTGCAACTGACTTACAGGTCCCTTGTGGTGTTGTTTAACCCACAGTGGGGTACTTTGTGGATCCGGTTGAAATTCCGAGGAGAAATAATATTGGTTAAAGTTTAATTACGCACCCACTGTGAGTATAGTAGATTTCGCATGTTTATATCTGTCTTATGATAGCTTTTGCCTGCTGAGACATGTTGCTTCAATTGTTATTTGGAACTCTACTAACTTGCGTAGATTTAGATGCACATTCATATTTGTTGCATGTCCATTCGTTTGTTGTGCATCTAGTGATGGACCGGTGGGTCGCATCAATTAATCTGATGTTACTGCGCTATATGACCCGGAGCTGATCCCTCCAAGGTTCTGGTAGGCAGTATGTCATCCCCGATCGTACGTTTGTCTCAGATGGTATGTTTATGCCGAGGTTTGGGCTCGAAGGAGCTGCGGCTCTGGTTCCGTACTTGGTGTACGAAGAGGGTATACGATGTTTGTCATCAGTGTTACTCTTGGGGCTTCATAAAGATTTATAAAATGCGTAATCTGTGTATTCACTAAGCATTCGCTTATTCCTCAGTTGCTTTATTTTTACAGGTAAGGGAAAATCTGCCGCTGGACCTTCTAGTTAGGTCGTTTGTGAAGACTTGGAATTGATACTACTTAATCGGTAATTGTGATATGGGACAATGTTGTAATATGTTTGGGATGAATGTAATAAAGTTTGAGTATGTAGACTTAGTATTGGAACCTTGTAGAACCGTAGAGTGTTTGAAACTGTTGTATTATTTTATTTTGTATATTTATGCTTCCGCACTTGTTTAAGTATTCAGATCATTATTTAATAATAATTGTGGTGTATAATCCTGAGTGTTAGGTAATTGTGGTTTAATGTGCCAAGGGTGTCAGTTGGGAGGCTGGAATAGTTGACGTGGTAATCACCATATGTACAACTGGCTCATGTTGGTAGGAACCATAGGGCCTAGGCTGACTTAGGGTAGACTGTTGTTGGAGTGAAGGCTACTCCAAGTGTGCTGAACCTTCTCCCAAAATAGGAGAGGTAGCAGGGTTTGCTTCTTTGTCAACTGACTCTGTTGAGAGGGGTCAGAGGGGCTAGTTTGGTCTATTGGTTTCTTTTTGGCTAAGGTTTTGCGTCTGTAGGATCTAAGAGATGAGGTGGAGTATTCATGTTGTGGAGAGGTGATGAGAGGTTCTGTTTGGACTGGTGGTGAGACTGGGTCAGAAACAGGTGGGTTGGCCTGTTACATAGTCTCAGGTGCCATAGTGGCACCAGCCACAAAGGCTTCAGGTTCAACATATGAACCAGGGTGAGAAGCCTGCTCCCCCTCAGCCACAGAGGCTGATGGAGCAGACATGGACTTAGCTATTTTTGCCTACTTGCTGACTGGCTCAGCTTGAGTCGATTCCAAGGCTCTTTTCACATATTTGACCCAGGATTTGGATTTTCCCTTGGGAGCAGTCACTTGATCCACCCTCACAGTAGAGGGTCCTTCCATCATACCAAGCAACCTTGTAACAACCTAACTTTTTGCTTGAACCAAATTATCGGATTTTGAGACAATAATGTAATTTTATTACATTATTTATTTTGTGTAATTTATTTGATTAATGAAAATTTAGTTTAAATATGATGTAAATGATATTTGGATTATAAATTATTAAAGATGATCAAATTAAAAGAGATATAAAATACAAAAGTTTAGTGGGTTAAGTTGCAAACATGACCAAATTAATATATAAAAACCAAATTAATAGTCATTAAATCATCTTTTAAGAAATTCACACACACTCTCTCTACTCTCTCTCTACACCATTCGGATATTATCAACAATCACCAAGATTTCCAAAATTTGTGTATTAAATTTAAGATTTAAGTCAAGATCAAGTTACAAGCATCAACAATCAACAAGAAATTTCAAGAATTTAAGGTAACACTTGTTTAAAATTTGAAATTTTGTGAATATTGGTTCGGTTTTATCAAAACCGAAACCTAAGATTAAATTATAAGAAATTTAGGTTGCATGTTTAAGATTTCTGAAGATTATGATGAATTTAAGTTAATAGATGTTAAAGAAACAAAGATTTTAGTTTGGATCATCCAAATAAAGGTGAAAATCGGTATTTTTATAAATAATGGTGTTCTTGACAAAAATAGCATATTTTGGATGATCTTGATCAAATTAGTGTGTTTATGATAGGGAAAAATGTATAAAATTAACCCAATAATGATAATATAACTATGTATTTAGTTGCATGTTGATAAATATGAATTTTGTGAATTATTTGATAAGAATCCGTATGAACAAATGAAGAACACCAAGAACAAATTTCTGGAAAATTATGAAGTTATGGATCCGAATTCGGTTGAACCCGAATTCGGATGAGAGGTTTAATTCGGATGCTTCACAAATTCGGACAAAACTATTTCGGCTGCTGCTTAATTCGGATCCTATGTTTCGGATATATCCCAATTTGGTTGACATGATTTCGGTCCCAATTCGGATGTGTCCAGTTCGGATCCCCGGTTTCGGATTAGGTACATTGGTCCGAATCCGGTTGGCCATTTCGATTCGGATTGGTCCGGATCTGGATGATCCGAACCCAGATGGTCCGAATCCGAATAATGATTTTTGATATTTTAAAATGATTATAATACTTAAAGATCAATAAAGCAAGATGATTACAAATATATTTATATAGATCTTTTGAGAATTCCAAAGAAACAAGGAAAAGAAGTAACAAAATGATCGATGATTTATCGGTTATCAGAATCAGATAAAATAAAGATTTTAAAGATAAAAGATGAAGAGATTGACATGATATGTTATGATAATTATGGACAGGTTCAGTGAAATTTTGAACATAGATACAAGGATTTAATGATTTAAAGCGGGTCAAAGACTTGAATTGACAAAGAACAGATTGAGATAAAATCCTGAGATAACTCAGGTGGCAGATTTTACATCTGTTTGATAAAGACCCAGATCTGTGAGTTATAGATATTCAGATTTAACATGTCGAAATTCCGGTTGAGACATATTGTTGATGCTAGATTAATTTGACATTCATATTATCAGCTGGATTGTGACCTGTGCACACAATGGTTCGGTGTTGCCCAGTGGATCATGATAGCTATTTGACTTATCACTTCATATGATATTGCATTCACAGATTCATTTTTGACATTGCTTTGAGATTATTGCTATCATGACTTGATTATGATTTGGTTACGTATGCTTCATCATTGCGTATACTTGTCATATTGATTCAGCTTGATTAGCATTATCGGTCTATCGTTCTAGACCTGGCTATTTCACCAGTTCTATTGAACTTGGTAATGACCTCCGATGTTCCGCCACGTTGATTTACTGGTAGCTAGCCCAGTATGTGGCTGATCCCCACGACTTAAGCGTGAGCGTGGCTTGAGCATCATCCGACTCTATGACTTCTATGTCTCAATCATGAGTGGCTGTAGCCGCAGCCTTGACATATCACGCTAGACTTATGATGATCCGCTTGACCATGCATGTTGATTTGAAAATCTATTTACTCACTAAGCATTGCTTACGGTTGCTACATTAATATTTTTACAGGAAAAGATAAAGGAAAGTCACCTGCGAGACCCAGTACTTAGGTCATACAAGAATCAAGTGAAGTTTTCATAGACCTCCACTCAGCAAACTATTTTGGTACTGATTGGAAGATATTCATGTGGTGTTCTGGGTAGTTTTATATTGATATATGATGACATGAATTAGATTAGACTTGTGCCCTTTATAAGTTCAATTTTAAAAATAGTAATCTGTATTAAACTTAATCATAATATGTTTGTGCATGTAATTTAATATTCCGCACTTAATTACTCTATCTTAGTTTGATTGATATCGTATTGCATGATGTGGGACCTAGACTCGTGAGAACTGCCCCGTAAGGGGTGGTCTTCACAGGATGGTATCAGAGCCCATAGTTTGAGTGAATCAAGTATTACGTAAGTATACTTGATCTCAAACTGAAGTAATACATATGTATCAATCATTTAGGTGGTTTGAACTGAGATAGGATGTACAGACTGTTAGGATGGGAAAAGGGTACATAGATCTAAGTCTATAAACTGATAGTAGAATGATTTTAATTTTCAGTTAAGATGTCAGGATCAGGATCATGTGGCATACCAAGCAACATGACCCCACAGCAAATGTTTGAAACGATGCAACAATTGTTAGCCCAACATTCTGAACAACAAAATAAGACAATGCAAGAACAGTTTCAGGCCAGAGATGAGGCCGAAGCTAAAAGACGGGAAGATAAAAAGAATAAGCGAAAAGAAAAGCAAGTCCAGACTAATGAATCTGATTCTGATAACACAAATCCTGAAACCCAAATTGCTCAGCCAAAAGGCTGCAAATTTAAAGATTTTAAAGCGAGCGGTGCCCTTAACTTTTAGGGTACAGTAAATCCAATTCAGGCGATGAATTGGATCAGCCATACCAAAGAGATTTTCAGAATCTCTGATTGCTTACAATCTAAGAAGCTTAGCTATGCGTCTGCTTTGTTTGTTGGAGCTGCCCGTGCTTGGTGGAAGACTCAGAGGAGCATATATGGAGAAGAGGTGATACAGAGTTTAGAGTGGAATCAATTCCTAGATATGTTTAATGCGAAATATTGCCCGATCGACCAACAAGATAAGATGGAAGTCCAATTGATGCAGCTGACTCAGGGAACAAAGACTGTTGATGAATACGAGCACGAATTCTCTCGGCTTTGCGGTTACTCGTCATATCAAGTAGCTACTGAGGAAAGGAAGATTAATAGATTCCGCGGAGGGCTCAACCCGAGATACCGACATCCGACGAGTGCGATAAAATACAAGAGTTACTTAGAAATGGTTGAAGCAGCTAGACAGATCGAGAGGGGTTATTTAGAGTACGGTGATCAGCTTTATGCTCTATCTGCAAACCCGACATGTCCATCTCCTCCGAAGAAACAGAGATTCGGCAGATTCTTCAGGCCAAACAAATCTCAGTCCCAACAATCTCAGCAATCCTAACCGAAAGCTCAAGCTTACTCGCTTACGAACGAACCCCGATATTGTAAAAGATGTAGGAAATCACACATGGGATTGTGCAATCCAGACGACGTCACATGCTTTGCGTGCAATAGAATTGGTCACAGTAGTGAAGAATGTCCACAGCGAGGACTCAGATGTGCGAAATGTGGGAAACGAGGACACTTAATGTATCAGTGTCGAAGCAGGCAACGATTTCAATCACAATCGTCGGCTGGAGGGTCTACAGTGAAAAGTTCTGCTGCAACTCTGACAGCAAGGACATGTGCGTTTCAGATAACGGCCGAAGAAGCAAAGGAAACCCCTGATGTAGTTACGGGTATGTTTTTACTTAACTCCATTCCTGCCCGAGTATTATTTGATTACGGCGCGAGTCGTTCCTTCATATCGACTTCTTTTGCAACAAGATTATCTAAATTCCCGTCAAAGCTTCCTGTTGTAATTGATATCGAGACAGCCAGTAACAACTATGATATGGCTGATTCTGTCTACTGAAACTGCACCCTGCTCGTAAATAATATTGTATTCAACCTCGATCTTATACCGATTCCGCTAAAAGAGTTTGATGTTATTATCGTCATGGACTGGCTAACGAACAACGAAGCAACGATCGTATGCAATCGACGGATCATCAGAATCAAGTCCTCATACGGCCGAGTATTGGAGATCAAAGGATAGAAAAGAAAAGGTGCTCACTGCTTCATTTCTGTAGAGAAAGCTCACAAATGTTTATCTAAGGGTCATGA
The DNA here is from genome assembly GCA_020465985.1 of Centrapalus pauciflorus. Taxonomy (NCBI): domain Eukaryota; kingdom Viridiplantae; phylum Streptophyta; class Magnoliopsida; order Asterales; family Asteraceae; genus Centrapalus; species Centrapalus pauciflorus. Next base: position 1,621 of record JAANYP010001452.1, on the reverse strand, counting down.
ATCTTATTTATGCTACGTCTCGTCTGAATCTAACTCTGAAGCCCAAAAGAAATCCATTTCTGATATTCCTATCGTCTGTGAGTTCCCAGACGTATTCCCGGATGATATATCTGGAGTGCCACCAGAACGCCAAGTCGAATTCGGAATTGACTTAGTTCCTAGTGCGGCTCCCATTGTCAAAGCTCCCTACAGACTTGCACCTGCAGAAATGCAGGAAATGTCAAAGCAGTTGCAAGAGCTGTTAGAAAAGTGATTTATCCGACCGAGTTCATCTCCATGGGGTGCACCTGTCTTATTCGTTAAGAAAAAAGACGGAACTTTTCGAATGTGCATCGATTATCGGGAGTTGAACAAAGTCACCATAAAGAATAAGTATCCTCTGCCCAGAATTGATGATTTATTCGATCAGCTGCAAGGAGCCAGCTATTTTTCTACAAATCGATCTTCGTTCTGGGTATCATCAGCTGAAGGTAAGAGATGAGGATATTCCAAAGACAGCCTTCCGAACAAGATACGGTCATTACGAATTTCTCGTGATGCCGTTCGGTTTAACGAATGCACCAGCGGCGTTCATGGATCTCATGAATGACGTGTGCAGACCTATGTTGGATAAATCAGTTATCGTGTTCATAGATGATATTCTGATTTATTCCAAAACGGAGGCTGATCATTCTATTCATCTGCAACAATTGCTAGAGTTACTGAGAAAAGAAAGACTCTACACAAAATTCTCTAAGTGCGAATTCTGGCTCAGACAGGTATAACTTTACAATGTCTTGAGCTATTCCTTAAGCGTTCTTTGATTGAAAAAAACTTGAAACTCTACTTTGTTGCTTTTATAGATTCAATTCCTTGGCCATGTTGTTTCTGGCGAAGGTATTTCCGTTGATCCGTCTAAAGTCGAGGCCGTTCAAAAATGGCAAATGCTTCGCAATGCCTCTGAAATAAGAAGTTTCCTTGGATTTGCCGGTTACTATCGGCGATTCATAAAGGACTTCTCAAAGATTGATGTACCTCTAACGATGCTAACACGAAAGAATACTCCTTTCGTATGGACCGATAAATAGCAAGAGACATTTGAAACTCTAAAGCAGAAACTAATTCAAGCACCGATCCTAGCCTTACCAGAAGGCAATGATGATTTTGTCGTTTACAGCGATGCATCTGGTACTGGCTTAGGATGTGTTCTGATGCAAAGGGGAAAAGTAATTGCCTACGCTTCAAGGCAATTGAAGGACTACGAGAAAAGTGCACCGACTCATGATCTTGAGTTGGCTGTCGTTACCTTTGCACTGAAAATTTGGCGGCATTACCTTTATGGGACTCGGTGTCAGCTTTACACCGATCATAAGAGTCTCAAACATCTATTTACTCAAAAGGATCTGAATATAAAACAGTGACGGTCCTTGGAGCTTATAAAGGACTATGATTGCGAGATCCTATATCATCCCGGCAAAGCTAATGCTTTGAGTAGAAAAGTTTATCCAGAAAAGTGCTGCTATGCCCTAACTCCGGTTATATTCTCTTCTGATCTTATTGAAGACATCAGAGTTGCTCAAGCTGAAGCACTGAAAGAAGAGAATCTCTGTTCTGAAAATCTGAAAGGGCAACTACAATTTCT
>JAANYP010001451.1:0-25824 GCA_020465985.1 Centrapalus pauciflorus | reverse complement strand
GTCAGCCTTTTCACCAAACTTCGGTTGATGTTCTGTTCTTAAAAGTGTGCATGGTACTCCAAACGGTTCGAATCCAGTTAAGTTAGGTGGCCTTTTATTTAAAATTTCATAACATGTTTTGTTCAATGATTTGACTGTAAGGACTCTATTTAAAATATGGCACGCGGTATTCACTGCCTCCCCCCAAAACATGGTAGGAAGCTTTGAATCCGAAAGCATAGTCCTTGCAGCCTCAATCAATGTTCTGTTTTTACTTTCGGCCACCCCATTCTGTTGAGGTTCATATGGTGCACTGAATTGATGCACGATGCCCTTTGATAGGCAATATACACCAATTACAGAGTTTTTAAATTCAGTCCCATTATCACTACGAATATGTTTAACCCTTGTTCCGTAGGAGTTCTCCACTTGGTCTAAGAACCCGATGAGCTTTGCAGCCGTCTCGTCCTTCGTACCTAAAAAGAAAACCCATGAAAACCGTGAGTAATCGTCAGTGATAACTAAGCAAAACCAACTACCTCCTATACTCCTTTTGTTGATAGGGCCGAAAAGGTCCATATGCAACAAATCGAATGTCGAGGTTATGGAGTTCAGCTTCTTGGACTTGTGTGTCTTTTTATGTTGCTTGCCCTTCATGCACGGTAGACATTTGTCTTCAAATTGAAAGCTCTTCAGAGGCACACCTTGCACCAAACCATTCTTCGTTATGTAGTTCATTTTCCTTAGGTGCAAGTGAGCCATGCGTCTGTGCCACAAAACCGATTCTGTCTCTGAAGCTTTTGATAGTAAGCAGATCGGACCCATCAAATTATCTGGCTTGTTCATATCAAGCATGTACAAGTCATTCTTCCTTGGAGCCCGCATCAATATCCAATCTTCAGGTATTTTGAATCCCGGCTTTAGCACTAACGCCTCATGTCAGTAAATAACACCGAGTTCTTCTTATCACAGATTTGAGATACACTAATGAGATTATGAACCAATTTATCAACGTGATAAACTTGATCCAATGTAATCGTCCCATTAGTGACTTCTCCAGTTCCAGTGATATTTCCTCCTTTGTTGCCCGCGAATGATACAAATCCCCTATTACCCCCCTTGAAGTCTGTGAGAAGACTTCTTTCCCCCGTCATGTGCCTGGAGCAACCACTGTCGACGAACCACTTGTTGTTTGGACCGGTAGTTATCTCCTGCACATGAAAGGAAATAGGTTAGTTATCACGGGGAACCCAAGCCATGACTGACTTGGTAATACCATTCTCGTCCACATACGTGAACTCTTTCAAGTACCCATCTCGCCTTTCAGGTGACTTGGGCCTTTGAACTGAATTCTTTTGTGGTGCCGAGTGATTTAGATTCACTCTTTGCCTTTGAGTAGGCATTTGTTGTGGTGCTCTAGAATAAGTCTTATTATAATGCATTTCAGACTGTGATCCCTGAGCTCTTACCGGAACATATTGTCTAACAGGAGTATGTGACCTAACTGGAGTGTGTGACCTGCTAGGTGTGGTGCTCCTATAGACTTGTTGAGGTGCTGACCTAGATTGATAAATGACACGATTCGGTGAATTTGTCCTAACCACTTCTTTTGGTCCAACCTTAACCGGTGTTTGTTTCACAACAGGTTTTGGTGCGGCCTGCACAGTTTTCTCGGTACTCTGAGAACTACTGCTGCTTGCCACGGTTGGTGAGGGCTTAACAGGTGTTGGGTTCACTGTCTTAGGGGTAAGTTCTGCTTTCCTATTTGGACAGTGAGAAGCAACATGCCCTTTCTCGTGACATCTAAAGCAAGACATCTTATCCATGGACTTTTTGGTTGGTCCCTTAGATCTAGGTGTCTCACTGGTGTCTACTTCCTTTGGTACATCTATTGTGTCTGACTCTTCGACCTGGTCAGCCCATGAAATCTTCTGTTTTCTTGCAGGTGTTTTACTGGAGGAAGACACAAATTTCACTTTCTTGACCTTGACAGTTGAGTCAGTCACCTTAGGTGTATTTTCTACTGTAGGCTCAGGTGTCGGTTCAGGTAGGTCCTCTAAGTCTACTGAGTTGTCAGTTTTCTCCTGAGGCTGAGGCACATAGTTTGCATTGAACGGTGGAGGAATTTCGTGAAAACCTAGACCTACAGGCTTCTTAGACTGTCTTTGGGCATCTAAGACTTTCCCTAGGTTTAGGCTCGAATTCCTAAACTTTTTCAGCTTGCTATTTGCCTCTGCTACCTTAACTTTGGTCTCGGCTAGCTCTATGTCCTTATCTTTCAGACTTTTAGTCAAGGCTTCTACGTGCTCATACATAAGCTCTATCCTAACACACTGCTCACTCAGTTTGTCTTTTAGAACGATTACGTCTTGAGCATCATCCTTAAGCTTTTCTTTTAAATCTTGTTTTATATCATTTAGGCTAGCATTTTCAATTTTTAAATTTTCATTTTGAGCAGCTATGGTCTTATGTGAGTCTAAAACTAGATTTAACCTATCGTTAGAACTAACACATAAAGCACATAATTCACGAAATAGAGAATAAGAAAGACTAACCTTTGAGTTGTCAGATTCCACGTTGGCCATCTGAGCAGCAAACTCCAGCACGGTCTGATCATTCGCTTTCTCTACCCACATCGGACTGCTGTCCCTTGTGGTCTGCTCGTCTTCTTCACAACCATTTTCCGTAACTTCAGCCATGAAAGCTCTAGCATTGGACTCCGGATGTGAACTCCAGTCATAAGTACCATCTAGCTGTCTGTCAGAAGTGACATTGGATATTAGACCCGCTAGATTGGCTTGACCAGACGAAGAGCTCGGAAGATATCTTTGTTGGGACTGATTTTGGAACTGTCCCTGATGCTGACTCTGCCCCTGGTATGTCTCTACCTTCGGTCTTTGACACTCCCTGGCGAAGTGTCCCAATCCCTGACAGTTATAGCATTTCACCTTGGACTTATCAAATCCTATCCCCTTGTTATTCATCTGTAGATTTCTTCCAGTTCTCTTTATGAATCTCTTAACCCTCTGGGTTACCATGGCCAGTTGCCATTTAAGATCCATTTCCTCTAAGTCATCAGGGTCGACCTGATCGTAATCTTCATCCCAAAGAGCCGGATCGTTGATCTTCCCTTGAACACAATTTCCATAAGCGGCCACAAACGAAGCAAGCAGATTCAGATGGTCTTCTGCCGACTTTGCGCTCATTGGCATCTTCGAATAGCTCTGACTGGTCGATGCCTGTTGGACTTGAGGTTGCGGTTCTTCCGATCTACCTAACCCTAAGAACGCGCGATTCAGTGAGTCTTCGGACTCAGGTGGCGATGACGTTTCTCCGGTGAAAAACGCTGTAGCACTCTTCTGATCAGCTGTCACTGATGATTTTGATGTCTTTCCAAAATACATAGCCGGATTTTGGACTTGCTCGTAATCAGTCTCAGCCTTTATCATTTCGAAGTGATATGCCCTCAACGTTCCCACGATGTCATCCAGTGATTGAGCATAGTATTTATCTTCATTCAGCTTAATCATTGCCACGTACATAGCCCATTTGGCTGGTAGGGCATCAAGAAGCTTGTTGTTCTTGTCACTGTCCGAGTACTCAATGCCATGACTTTCAAGCTCTGTTATCAGATGATAGAACCTTGTGATAATATCATCTAACTGTTCATCCTTAAGAGCCTTGAAAATCGCAAACTGTTGGGTCAACAGCTCTGTACGCTTTCTACGTACCCGTGGATTACCCTCACACCTTTTCTGGAGAGACTCCCAAAGTTCTTTCGACGTCCTTTGAGTCCGAAATGTGTGCAAGATATCTTGAGGTAACGCCATACGGATAATGGAGAAAGCCTTGTTTTCAGCTTCAAATAGTTTCTTGTCATCCTCTTTCATCATCTGGTATGACAGAACCTTTTGACGGCCTTCTACCTCAGATACTGGTGGAATGTACCCTTCATCAATGCACACCCACATGCGCATATCGTTGAATCGTACAAAATCCGTAAATCTGTCCTTCCACCAGTAGTAATCCTCAACTTTCATCAGCTTTGGTGGTGCATTAGCCTTCCCAACTTCGTGATCCATTTCAAGGAATTTCTGAAGGTTTGACATCTTTTCTGAAACAAATTGAATTTAGACTTAATTAATTTAATTCGAAACTAATGTGGATTAACTCTTTCGAATCTAGATAGATTCGAATGTAATTAGATTCCAATTTATTTGGTATTAAATTCGATTAAGTATCTTAATTCAATTAGATTCGAAATTATGTCAGATTCGAACAATTCCTTAGATTCGAAGATATGACAGATTCGAAGGATTCCTTAGACTCGAAGACCCTTAGAATCGAAGGCACAACAGAATCGAAATACAGCAGAATCGAAGCACAGACTCGAAACAGTAACAAACTCGAAACAAACTCGAAACAATATAGACTCGAGATCCAATTCGAATGTAGTAACAGATTCGAAACACCACAGACTCGAAACTGACTGAAATTGACTCGAAAGGAGCGTATTTTGGTTAGACTCGAAAATAAAGTAAAACCCTAATTACCCCTATAGATTCGAGCGCCGCAAACTCGAAAAACGGCTAACACTTTGATTTTTTGACGTTTTACAGATTAAATCACTATTTTTCAAACGAAAAATAATGATTTCGACCAAAAACGTGAAAAACGACAAAGTGTTTCCCGAATATGAATTTGCTAAGCTCAAAAACACGTTTTTGAGAGAAAAACCGTCCAACTAGCGTCAAGAAACCTAGAATGTATCTGATGAACACGAAGAACACCAAGAACACTCCGTAGGCTCTGATACCACTTGTAAGGTCTACCACTGCAAGATCTATCTAGACGCGGATCCGTTAACGAGTGCGGAATCCTCGTTGACGGTCAGACGGACAACTCTCAACCAACGGAAACACGGAGACTATTAGACGCTGAACGAACGACACACGAACGATCCTACGTACTAATTCTCTCCGAAACGGGACTCACCTAGCTGATAAACTCGAGATCGCCTATTGCTTAATTCCTCACGAATTCTGCCAAAGGTCACTAATGATTCGAGTCTATCCCTAATTATAGACCCTTATTCGAGTTTGTTGTGGGCCAACCTCGAATCTGGCCTAAGGCCCATTCGAATCTGTCCATCTGACAGATTCGAATCTAGCCCATTCGAATCTAAGGATACATTCGAATCTATCACAGATTCGAATACCATCCTTAACCTATTCGAATCTAGCCAATACACTTAAACACTTAAGTGATGAAACTTATGTTTTAACTTATGCTTGACATAATCTTTGACCTTTATGTTTGAACTTCTTGTAATATGTTACATCAAGTTCAAACACACAATCAATAACAGACAAACACATATTAAACATATATATCAAAATACTGGTTAACTCAGAATATTACCTAAATCATAATCGATTAGACTGCTATCGTCACACCGGGTGTACCAACAACACTTCTAGGTATATTCAACCGGATTGTACAAGATTTGAGTAGTTTTATACATCATTTAGGGCAAAATCATCGAATTTTGTAGGTTTAAGGGTCGAAATAGGGTTTTTGCAAAATTACCAATTTTGGACTGATAAACAGTTAAATTAAAAGCATAAATCAATGATTAGAACCTAGTTGAACTAATGTATGTGATTTGCTAAGTTCAAAATGATTAAAATCTTGGGTTTTTGTCGAAATAATGGCCGACGGCAATTCGAATCTATTCATAGGGTTTTTCTCGAATCTGTCATTAGACTCGAGAAGACCAGGGACTTCGAATCTGTCATTAGACTCGAACAGAGACTTATTCGAATCTGTTACATTCGAATCTGTTTCCTTCGAATCTGTACTTTATTTACTTTAGTTTAATTTAAATTTTATTAAACTTGTAGAAATTTAAATTGTGTTGGATTTTGTACTTAAATAAGTTCAAAATAAAACAGATTTAAATTTAAACAAGTTTATTGACTTTCAATGAATCTAATGTTTTTGTTAACTGTGCAGACATGGCAGACAGGATATTCGTGCCGAAGCATAATATGGTACTTAATCCCGACAATAATATCCCTGAGGCGCAAGGTTATCGCCAAATATTGGATTTCCTAGCTGAATCTAGGATTGGATTTGCTCTGTACCATAACGTCCAAATAGTTCTTCCATATGTACGGCAGTTTTACGAGCATTTGCAAGTTGATTGCACTGTCACCCCGACAGTTCTAAGAACTAGAATCGCTGGACAGCCGTTAGTCTTTTCGGCAGACATGTTGCGTCAGGTTCTGCAGTTGGGATCTCAGGAACAAGAGGATGGGCCTATTGACTTTCCGTTAAGTATTAGGCAGACTGCTTTTCTGAGGATGGGATACAGTTTAGATGTTGCAAAGTCATCGTACATGAAGAGTGGCCTGATTGGGCAATGGAGATTCTTGGTGCATGTATTCATGGTCTGTTTTGCGCCGAAGAAAGCTGGATTTGATTACATAGTGTCAAAGATCCAATCTGGGGTTATTGCATTAGTATACAATTGGAAATTCAGTTTTTCACAGATGTTTTTCTCGGAGTTCGTTCATCAGATTACGGCTCTAGAAAGGGAAAGATTCTTGTTGTACCCAAGGTTCATTATGATGTTGATAAGGCACTTCTTGCCAAACTTGCCGCTGTCGAATGACTTTCTGAGCGTTAACATCATGGACAAACGGATTTTCGCTGATTGTTCCTCACACCGAGGAAGATTAGCTGTTCCTGTTGCTCGTCCATTATTCGGAGCAATTGTGGATAGGGAGTTTCAAGCCCCGGAAGATGCCAACTGGGCAGGGGTCGTTGAGTTTCAACCACAACAACAACCACAACAACGTCAACAACAACAGTAGTCGCGCGCTCAAAGACGCCGTCAAAGACCTGCAGCGAGTCAAATTCAGGCATCAAGGCCTTCGACAAGCCAACAACCAGATGTTTCTGAAGCCGGGCCCTCAAATGTTCAAAAAGCTGGGCCCTCAAATGTTCCGAGCGAAGCTGAACAACTATGTTAGACGCTTAATGAAATTTGGGAGGCAGGGTCTCATGCAAACGAAGACTTGGCCGCAGCATTAGTGGGTGAACTACTCAGTCCCCCTGAAGGACAAGAAGACGTTTTAAGAGATGTGGAAGAATATGAGCCAGAACAGGCTGATAAAGGTTTAACATCATCTGAATCAGAGTCAGAAGAGATTTCTGAATCAGTGGCTGCAGATCCCAGTATTCAATCGGAACCTATGGATCCAGGTTGATAGTGAATGAAGCAGGATCAAGGAGACGAGAGGAAAGGGAATCTGAAGATTCAGATTTCGAAGAGGAGGAAGTTGCTCCCTTGGTGACTAGGCAAAGGGCCAAGCGTCACAGATTCATGCAAGGGTCAACATCAGCATCCGAAGCCCAACAGTCTCAAACTCAAACTCCAGAACCACAAGCCACCGCTCCACCATCACCACCACTTCAACATGAGCCATATATTCCGCCACCATTCATCCCTGCTCCTGTTCAGTCCATACCATCTACCTCAACCGCCTATGCAGACAATCAGCGGTTTATGCAGCTCAAAGCTCGAGTGGACTTTCAACATGTTCAACTCCTAACCCTAACACAGGCAATGGGAGAAATTCAGGCACATAATGCGAATCTAGATAAAGAAAATGCTGAATTGAAGAAGACAGTAGAGAAAATCCAAGACGAGAATGTTGAGCTAAAGACATTCGTCTGTGATCAGGAAGCCGAGTTAAGATCGATGCGCTCCCTTATTGAGCAGTTAATGAAAAATCTTCAGGCTCAGGGGGAGACATCCTGCCGGGATCAAGAAACTGAGAAATCAAGAGATGATGATGATACGGACAATCAAGGCAATGATCCCAGCCCAAAAAGACAGAATGAGCCAGTAGATCTTTCTGCTGCTCAGACTGCTCAATTTGAGGGGGAGCCTAGTCCAGAAGGAGAAGTAGGAGGATCAGGGGGAGAAGCCGGTTCTTCAAGGGCTTTAGATAGCGACATGATAGACGCGCTAAAAGATATTGAAGAAGAGCTAATGGAATTCGATTTTGAAGAGGACGTCGAAGAGTTGGAAGAAGGTGAATTCATTCCAGAGGACGTCGTTGACTGGAAATCAGACGATGAAGTGTTAGATGATGAAGACGATCATGTTAATGAAGTGATAATCAATTCTCAACCTGTCACTGAACTATATGGAGGCCAAAATCATAATGTGATTGACATTGACTACATCAAGGTAGCCTCAGTTGAGGACAAAGAACTTGAAGAGGCCGAAAAAGAGCCATCTAGAGCTGATTTGATAAATCTTTGGTTCAAGAAGGAAGAAAAGAAAGATCAGCTGAAGATGAAGAAGAAAATGAGAGTTCCAAGTGCTGGAAATTTTTCTGGAGGGATTATAAGCTGGTTCTTTGACAAAGAACTGCAGCTACTTATCTTGAAAAGAAGAGATGGCCTACAATACTTGAGGCGAACACTGAGAGCGTTCAACTCACTGCCTAAGATTGAGGTTAAGGAACTAGCATGGAAGGAACTGATTAATATAGGCGAAGACCCGTACGCTGAAGTCGTGGCAAGAATAATAAGAAAAGAGGGTCGTTCAGGAAAGTTTGAGAGGCTTAAGCCGAGAACAGGCAAAAGGGTCGAGGATGGATCAAGGATAGATCCTCATACTGGATGACCTTGGGCCAAAATGGTGTATAAGCCAGTCAAATGTCTGAAGAAAGTGCCTATGAAATCGATGCCACAGAACGTTTTGAGCAACATGAAATGGTGGTACCTCGAGATTGACACTGCTGAAGCCATCATGGAGGATCAAGATGAGCAGGTCATTCTGAAAGTATATGATCCATTACATTTGATAAATCTATCAAAGGAAGACCTGAAGAAGCTTCATGATCAGCCTATCTTCTTTACTGAACCATGGAGATCTGAAGCCAGGAAGTTCCAGAAGGTAGTTAAAGTTTGTATAGATGCTGGATTATATGCAGGCAGTAGTATATATAGTTCTAGCACTTAAATTTCATGTAAATAATTAGAAGCTATCGTCAAGGGGGAGTTTGTTGGTACACCGTGTATGACGACAGCAGTCTAATCGATCAGCATTTTGGTTTAAGTAATATTCTGAGTATTAACAAGTGTTTTGATATATATGTTTATATGTGTTTGTCTGTTATTGATTGTGTGTTTGAACTTGATGTAACATATTACAAGAAGTTCAAACATAAAGGTCAAAGATTAACTCAAGCATAAGTAAAACATAAGTTTCATCACTTAAGTGTTTAAGTGTTTTGGCTAGATTCGAAATACATAAGGGAAGACATTCGAATCTGTGATAGATTCGAATGTGACCTTAGATTCGAATAGTGCCCAGATTCGAGAGTGTCTTAGTGGACAGACTCGAATGGGCCTTGGGCCAGATTCGAGTTTGGCCCACATCAGACTCGAATCAGGGTCTATAATTAGGGATAGACTCGAGTCATTAGAAGACTTTTAGCAGAATTCGTGACGAATTGAGATTAAGGCGATCTCGAGTTTATCATCAGCTTTAGGTCCATTTCGGAGAGAATTAGCTCGTAGGATCGTTCGTGTGTCGTTCGTTCAGCGTCTAATAGTCTCCGTGTTTCGTAGTTGAGAGTTGTCCGTCTAACCGTTAACGAGGATTCCGCACTCGTTCACGGATCCGCGTCTAGATAGATGATAGTAGTGGTAGACCTTACACATCGCCAATCATTCCAACTCCGATTCAATCCATCCCATGCACCTCGACCACATACGCCGACAACCAAAGGTTTCTGCAGCTTAAAGCTCGCGTTGACTTCCAAAATGTCCAAATCTTAAGCCTCACAAAGGCAATCGGTGAAATTCAGGCTTATAATGCAAATCTTGATAAAGAGAATGCCGATTTGAAGAAGATTGTGGAACAAGTTCAGGAAGAGAATGTAGAGTTAAAGACGTTTGTCGCTGATCAGTCAGAAGAAATACGAACGATGCGGTCCCTCCTTGAGCAGCTAATGAAAAATCTAAAAGCTCAGAGGGAGACAAGTTGTAGGGATCCTGAAGAGCAGCGAAGGGATGAAGATGACGAAGGCAATGATCCCGATGCACCTAATGAGAATGAGCCATAGATTTTCCTACTGCTCAGGCTGCACAAGTTCAGGGGGAGCCCAGTCCAGGTGAAACAAAAGGAAGTGAGGTTAGTCCCTCAAAGATCACAGAATCTGAGATACACGACATGACTGAGGCACTAATGGATATTAATGAAGAGCCATTAGAGTTAAATTTTGATTTTGAAGATGATGTGGAAGACTTGGAAGAGGGTGAATTCGTGCCAGAAGATGTTGTAGACTGGAGATCTGATGATGAGGTTTTGGCTGATGACGACGATGAAGCTGATGAGATCGTCGTTCAACAGAATCCTATCACAGATACATACACTACAGCTGAAGAAAATTCGATAGACATTGAGGCATTTAAAGATGCTTTTAATGTTGAATCTGAGAAAGAAAATCTGGAAAGGGAACTGTCGAATGATGAGAAAAGGCAGCTATGGTTTAGAAAGGAGGAGGAAAGATCTGAACTAGCTGTGAAAAAGAAGATAAGAGTGCCAAGTTCAGGAAACTACTCTGGAGGCATTCTTAGCTGGTTTTTCGACAGGGAGTTACAACTCTTCGTGCTAAAGAGACGAGATGGGCTGCAATATCTAAAGAGAAAGTTGAAAGTGGTTAATACTCTGCCCAAATGCGAGGTCAAAGAACTGGCATGGAAAAATCTTATAAACCTAGGAGATGACCAATATGCTGAAGTGATAGCTCGAATCATAAGAAAAGAAGGTCGATCTGGAAGTTTTGAGAGGATTAAACCAAGGGAAGGAAAGAGAGTCATGGATGAATCGAGGATAGATCCATTGACTGGTAAACCTTGGATGAAGATGGTCTACAAGCCAGTCCGCTGTCTAAAGAAAGTTCCGTTGAAAACAATGCCACAGATGTTCTTGCGAACTTGAAATGGTGGTACGTTGACAACGAATCAGCAGAGGCAGTCATGGAAGATCATGAGGAGAAGGTAATTTTGAAAGTGTATGATCCTTTGCATCTTGTAAACCTATCTCAAAGTGACTTGCAGAAGCTTCATGAACAACCTATCTATTATCATGAAGGTTGGAAATCAAAAGGCAAGAAGTATGAAAAGGTAGTCAAGGTGTGTATGGAAAAAGGTTTGTATGCTGGCAGCAATTTAAATAAATAAACAAAGTTCTTAAGTTAAATGTGTGAATTGTTAGAAGCTATCGTCAAGGGGGAGTCTGTTGGTACACCCTGTGTGACGATAGCAGTCTAAGTGATCCTACACTGTGATATTAGCAAGTGTTTGATATATATGTTTATATATGGTTGATATTTATTATTGTTTGTATTTATCATAGCAAGTGATTTTAGCAACTTATTATTTATTATTGTGATTATTGTTTACAAGAAGTTCAAACATAATGTTCAAAGATAAAATCAATCATAAGGTAAAAACATAAGTTTCAATACTAAGTTGAGTATGTGAAATAGTAGATTCGAATTATATAAGGTTTGGCATTCGAATCTGTGATAGATTCGAATGTGGTACTAGATTCGAATATAGGCAGATTCGAGAGTGTCAGGAGGACAAACTCGAATGGGCCTTGGGCCGGATTCGAGTTTGGCCCATAACAGACTCGAATCAGCCTCTATAATTAGGGATAGACTCGATTAATTATGAGACTTTTTGCAGATGTCGAGAGTGATTAAGCATTAAGCGATCTCGAGTTTCTCATCAGTGTTTGTGCCGTTTCAGAGAGAATCAGTTCGTAGGATCGTTCGTGTGTCGTTCATTCAGCTTCTGATAGTCTCCGTGTTTCTTGGTGAGAGTTGTTTCCGTCTGCCCGTTAACGAGGATTCCACACTCGTTGACGGTTCCGCGTCTAGATAGATCTGTGTTAGGTAGACCTTACACCTTCCCTTTTTTCCTTTCGTCCAATGAAGAAGCTTCACTTAGATCCTCTGAGTGAGTATAAAAAGAAACTTTCAAGGTTTGAATGATTAAGCAAAAAAAAAAGCTAAGTGCTGAAACCAAGAGTGAACGTGCATTCAAAGTGTGTCTTTCATGCATGCAGGTCTGTTGAATAATACAGTGCTTTGTGTCCAAGCTGTTCTTATTCAAGTTGTTTCTCTGAGTCTTGTAAACATAGTGAGTAATTCTTAGTGAGTGTATTCATTGTAACTAGCTTAAGTCTGTCTTAGATTAGTTAGCATACTGTTGTATCTGTCATCTCAGCTTGATTCTATCCGCATTCAAGCCTGTTTGTAATTAACTTCTGTTGATAATACATACAAACATTAAAAAAAGAGTGTGTAGTTTTTAAATAGTTGTATTCACCCCCCCCTCTACAACTTAAGGCTATATACTTGGGAAACCTTTCAGGACCTACAGAGGATTATGTACCCTAGGAAGAAGGTCAAGTTTTGATAACATCTGAATATGAGTCAGAAGAATTAGAAGAGATAAAGGTTTAGAAAGAGTCAGAAGATCCGGCTATCCGAATAGCCACATATGGATCCCGAATAGTAGTTATTGATGAAGAGACTGCAAAGAGAAGAGCATCGAGAGATTCCGATTACGATGACTCGGACTTTAAGGTTGAAGATATAGCTCCTTTGGTTCTGAGGCAACAGGCCAAACGGCATCGATTCATGCAGGGAGCTTCGTCTGCCTCTGCTTCTGAGCCGGAAATTCCAACCGCTCAGACTTCAGCTCAAACATCCATTCCACCACCATCACCACCTGCTCAATCATCAATTCAACCACCGATCACCCCATCAGCTATTACATCAATTCCATCCACCTCATCCACATTCATTGACAATCAACGGTTTTCTGAGCTCAGAAGCAAGGTTGATTTCCAACAAGTCCAAATCTTTCAGCTTACCAAAGCCGTCGGCAAACTTCAGGCACACAATGCAAATATTGATAAAGAAAGACTAGAGCTGAAGACTTTTGTCGCCGACCAGGCTGCCGAGATCCACACTATGAGATCCCTGATTGAGCAATTAATGAAAAACCTAAAGGCTCAAGGGAGAATAGTTGCAGGGATGCTGAGGTATTGAGGAGAGATGATGACGAAGGCAATGATCCCGATGCACCTAAAGAGAGTGAGCCAGTAGATTTTTCTGCAGCTCACCATGCCGAACTTCAGGGGGAGCCAAGTCAGTCTAAAGTTGAAGGAGGTGAAGCTAGTTCTTCTAAGATTGTAGAGAGCGAGATGATAGACGCTCTCATGGATATTGAAGAAGAAGAAGTTATTTTTGACTTTGAGGATGAGATGGAAGATCTAGAAGAAGGAGAATTTGTGCCGAGAGATATAGTTGATTGGAAATCTGATGAGGAGGTCATGGAAGATGAAGATGACAACGTAGATGAAGTAATCATTCATTCACAACCCATCACAGAACAATATGTGCATAACGATCAAAATGTATTCGATATAAATGAAATTAAATTCGCCTGAAAAAGAGCAAAGCAGAGCTGAACTGTTAAACCTTTGGTTCCGTAAGGAAGAAAAGAAAGCAGAGCCAAAGATGAAGATGAAGATGAGAGTGCCAAACTCCGAAAATCTCTCAGGTGGAATACTAAAAAGAAGAGATGGCCTTCAATACTTGAGGCGAACACTGAAAGTATTCAATACACTACCTAAGGTTGAAGTGAAGGAGTTAGCTTGGAAAGAGTTGATCAACATTGGAGATGACCCTTATGCTGAAGTGATCGCAAAGATAATCAGAAGAGAGGGTAGATCTGGAAAGTTTGAAAGACTCCAGCCGAGGTCATGAAAGAGAGTTGAGGATGAGTCGAGGATAGATCTTCAAACGGGAAAGCTATGGGCTAAAATGGTTTACAAACCTGTCAGATGCTTGAAGAAGGTACCATTGAAGTCTATGCCACAGGACGTTCTTAGAAACATGAAATGGTGGTATATAGACAATGATACAGCTGAAGCAGTCATGGAAGATACAGAAGACAAAGTTATTTTGCGAGTGTATGATCCATCGCACCTTATAAATCTATCTAAGGATGACCTACGAAAACTACAGGATCAGCCTATCTTCTTTCATGAAGGTTGGAGATCCGAGGCTAGGAAATTCCAAAAGATACTTAGAGTTTGTATCGATATAGGCTTATATGCAGGTAGTAGTTTATATAGTTCAAGTAGTTAGACAAAATGTAAATAGTTAGAAGCTATCGTCAAGGGGGAGTCTGTTAGTACATCCTGTGTGACGATAGCAGTCTAAGTATAGATAGCATTTTGTGTAAGTCAATTTACTTGATATTGAATATTGACTAGTGTTTGATATATGTGATTATGTGTGTTTGATATTTGTTGTTTGTATGTTTGAACTTGGTGTAACGTATTACAAGAAGTTCAAACATAAAGCTCAAAGATATATTCAAACATAAGTTAAAACATAAGTTCAAATAAAAGGTTGATATGTGAAATTCGAATTTAAGGGAAATTCGAATTAAGGTAAATTCGACCTTGTCATGAGGACAATTTCGAATGGGCCTTGGGCCTGATTCGAATTTGTCCTAGACAAACTCGAATCTGTCAGTATAATTAAGGGTTAATTCGATTAATTATTAGACAATGCAGAATTTCAGAGAGTGATTAAGCAAAGGCGATCTCGAGTTTACTAGTATTCAGAGAGTTGTTTTCGGAGAGAATCATCGTGTAGGTGCGCTCGTAGTCGTTCGTATAACACCGTGGTAGTCTCTGTGTTCCCGTGAGTGTGATCTTACCGTCAAGCCGCTAACGAGTAATCCGCAATCGTTGGACGGTGTCGCGTCGAGATAGATCCGTAGAGTCAAGACCTTACATGACTATACAGTCAAACCTAAACTCTCAAGTCCGCAAGGCACAAGAGGAAGCAGTTAAGGAGGGAAATCTGCTGGTAGAGGCCTTGAGAGGAATGGATAGGCAGTTTGAAATCAAGTCAGATGGATGTCGGTACTTCAAGGACAGAATTTGGCTACCAAAATTCAGAGGATTAAGGAAGCTGGTCATGGATGAAGGGAATAAAACAAGATATATGTTGTTCACCCAGGGTCAGATAAGATGTATCACGACTTGAAGGGAATGTACTGGTGGCCAGACATAAAGGCTTACATTGCTACATATGTCTGCAAGTGCTTAACGGTTTGAAAGTTAAGGCTGAGCACCAGAAACCATCAGGATTTTTGGTTCAACCAGAAATACCCCAGTGGAAGTGGGAGAATATCACCATGGACTTCATCACCAAGTTGCCAAACACTTTTGGAGGTTATAACACCATTTGCGTGATTGTGGATCGACTTACAAAGACTGCACACTTCTTGCCAATCAAGGAGACTAATAAGATGGATAAGTTAACACGAATCTATCTTAAATAAGTCGTCTCAAGGCATGAAGTACTTGTATCAATAATATCAGATAGGGACAGCCGATTCACATCAAGATTTTGGCAATCATTGCAAGAGGCGTTGGGTACACGCCTAGACATGAGCACAGCCTATCACCCGCAGACGGATGGTCAGAGTGAAAGGACGATTCAGACCTTGGAAGACATGCAAAGGGCATGTGTTATCGACTTTGGCAAAAGTTAGGACAGACACCTAACATTAGTTGAGTTTTCCTATAAGAACAGCTATCACTCAAGTATTAAGACTGCTCCATTCGAGGCACTTTATGGATGAAAGTATCGTTCACCGCTTTGTTGGGCTGAGGTAGGAGATAGCCAGATCACTGTACCCGAGATCATCCAGGAGACTACAGAAAAGATAGTCCAGATTCGGAAACGATTAAAGATCGCACGGGATCCACAGAAAACCTATGCCGATGTTTGATGGAAGGATTTGGAATTTCAGGAGGGAGATCAAGTAATGTTGAAAATCTCGCCTTGGAAAGGCGTAATTCGTTTTGGGAAATGAGGAAAACTCAATCCTCGTTATATCGGATCATTCAAGATCACCAAAAGAATTGGCCTGGTAGCCTACCGACTCGATCTGCCCCCAGAGCTTAGTAATGTTCATAATATCTTCCACCTATCCAACCTTAAGAAGTGCCTGGTTGATGAAACACTCGTTATACCCATGGACGAGCTGGAGCTAGATGATAAGTTGAACTTCATCGAACAACCCGTGGAAATAATGGACCGAGAAGTCAAGAAACTAAAGCACAGCTGGATCTCATTAATAAAAGTCAGATGGAACTCTAAGCGAGGTCCTGAGTTTACATGGGAACGCGAAGATCAGTTTCGGGAAAAATACCATCATCTGTTCTCAAATACTCAAGCAATGGAGAACACGAGCTAATTTCGGGACGAAATTCCCTTAACAGGGGGAGACTGTAACATCCGGCATTAAACCAGGTTAGCAACTATGACCTAATCAGTATTTAATAGCCAATTATAACCTAATCAATGGTCATTAGCAATTAATCTAAGTGATTCACAATGTTCATAAGGAAATTCAACTCAATTAGAATCAAATTCATCGGTGCGATGAATCGGGAAATCAATTAATCCGATCGATTTACGATATGAAGGATTAATTCAACTAAGTACATAATTAAATTATGATTAGTGACACTAATCATACCCTAATACAATTACTTAACATTAATTACGCAAGACTAAAACAATTCAATTAACTAATGCATTCATAAGTATTTATGAAATTACATAAAAAGGGAAATACAAGAATACATTCTAAATACTTTTATACAAAAAAAAAAAAAAATACATTGAAATACCATCACCATGGTCGGCCTTAGGGAGGGTACACCATAGGTGTTGACCTCAATTTTTTATTAAATAATTCCCATACACTAATTACAATCAAATCCTTCACCCCCTCACCCTTTCATTTCATTCTTTATCACACTCAACTTGCACTTTGAAAGACCAAGACTTTGCCTATAAATAGAGAGCTTTTCCTCTCATTTTATTCACACCAAAACCTCTTTCTCTCCATCTTGAATTCCGGCCAAAGGCCTTGTGCAAAGCCAAAAATTTCAATTTTTGGTGTTCTTGAAATATTCCAAGTGTTCTTGGTGAAACTTTTGAAGATCCACCCTTCTACTCATTTTCATTCTTCTAACACATCAAAGTAAGTAAATACTATCTTAACACATCTTATATTTATGTTTATACATCTCTTGCATAATATATATAATCACCAACAACAACAAGTTTCATAAAAACTCAAGTTTATAAGTCACTAGTTTTTGTTTTTAAGTTGTTTTCTTCAAATGTGTTTATAAATACATAAACACATCATGAAACTGTAAATATTATTAAAAACAAGTGATATATATATATATATATATATATATATATATATATATATATATATATATATATATATATATATATATATATATATATGTGTTTTATAACTTTTATATAAGTAGTCTTTGAATAAACAACAAGAATCATTAGCTATTTCAATTTTATGAACTACAAAATTTCGGCAGAAGAGTTACATCGACTTTGAAAAATCATAACTAATTCAGAACTTAACAAAATCTGTTGATTCTTGTCTCAAAAGTTAGATCTATGTCTTAACTAGAAATCTGGAAGTTTTTATTATTTAATATGGAGTTTAGAACCCCCAGATACTATTTGGGAACCCGAAAGTTTGACAGCTCAAAAATGGCCAACATAGGGTTTTCAACAAGCTTTTTCCCTAACCTAAACATCTCGAAAAATGGCCGTTCTTGACTTTAAAAATTCTTTGTGTATAGTAGTTTAGTGTCCAAGAAAACCAAAGAATAAATCGTTTTGGAGCTTGGTCAAAAAACAGCCTCAAAGTAGGCCGAAAATCTTCGAAAAGCTGGAAAATTATATATATATATATATATATATATATATATATATATATATATATATATATATATATATATATATATATATATATATATATATATATATATATATATATATATATTGTAACACCCTCAAACTAATCCACAATGCCACATAAATACCACGTCAGCAATGATATAATATAATAATCCCTATACTATTCCCAATACATACATGCGGAAACCCGATAGTTTTAAAACTTTAATCACATAGATAAGTCACGGAAGTCCCTGAATATAATACCCACTATCCGAAGTACGCATAAACATTCCCAAAATATGACTACCTTTAGCACAGGCAGCTAGCTCCTTGATAAATGTCACAGTAACCCTACTCGGGTCCAGCAGGCCTACTAAATCTCTGGTCACCTGAGACACACACACACACAACAACACACACTGGGTCAGCTAACGCTGGTGAGAATGCAAGGGTTAGTGTACGATTATAAAACTCAATAAATAAATATTCTCGATAATAAAACGTTCAGCGTTCTCTACTGAACAAGTATATGAGATCCCACATGATAGCTCAATAGGTACTCAACTCGTGTGGATAAATCCACGTACCCAAATCCCTAGACCGCACAAAGCAGCCGTCAGGAACCCAAAAGGGAATTGGGAGCGACCCAACCCCTGCCCAGCCGTACGGTTTAATATCTCAACAGCTCAAGTGTCCCAAATCTCATATATAAAACACATTTCTCAATAAAGCACAGTAATACATGCATGATAATATCTCAATAAAAACTCGTAAGAAACTCATGATATCTCGTAAAAAAGCTCAGTAAAAGATCATGCAAGTATTAATAAATAATCGTACAAGTATCTCAGAAAAACATGCAAACTCACCTGCCCTGAAGTCAAACTACTCAAGTCTCGGTTCCCTGCCCGTCCTCAACCCTATCAACTCGAGACCCTGGAATCACAACACAATGACTCTATATCACAATCACAATCACAGCTCAAGTTCTCAATCACAACCCAACAGCTCTGGATACCCGATTTCTCGATAACTCAACAGCTCTATACACAATACTCATATAACTCGCACAGACTCAGATACTCAACCACCAACCCACACAACCCGAATACTCAAACACAAGATCCCAACTAACCCACACAACTCGAACACTCAAACACGAGATCCCAACCAACTCACACAATCCCAGATATCCAAAAGACGCATTCTCAATATCACAATTTCGACCCAACAACTCTATACACAATTCTCAACAATTCTCGAGACCCCAAGGACCCAAATATACGACTCACAGAACCCAAAAACCCGACCCGAACCCTCAGCCGCATCGCGGCCGCATTCAACCAGTCGCGGCCGCACTGACTCTATCGCGGTCGCGGCCGCGCTGACCTCAAACTCGGCCGAGCTCACATCGCGGTCCGAGCTCGGGCTCAAACCGCCTGCGATCATCTCAAGAACATCGCGGCCCGCGATCAAGGGATCGCGGTCGCGCTCACGGACGAACAGTAGCAGTTATGCTCTGTTTCTGCACAGCCAGGGAATTCAATCCCCAACTCATTTCAGCTCAAATTCAACTATGATTATATATCCGACTTCACTCATAAACACAACTAAACTCAATTCCTTCGATTATATACTGCTAACAGCAATTAAATCACAAATTCAAGCCCAAATCTTACCTAAACTCAAAGGTAGAGAAGATGATGAAATCGGAAGCTTTAATCACGAATTTGAAGTTCAGATCTCTGGTTAGAGGCTGCTGAAATCTACAGATACACACACATACACCTTTGTCACTGATTTGGGGATAGAACATAATGAAATCACACATAAAAGGCTCAACGTATATATACGTTTTGAGTTTAACTCGATCCGACACCCAATATCCGATCCCACTATCACAAAATACAAATTTATATCCCCGGGTCTCAATTTAACTAATAATTCTCAAAATTATAATCTTTTATTAAAACTTAATCCCGACACCCGGTTAGCCCAAAATCTCATCATGTGACACTTCCACGTAAAACTTAATAATTGGTCCAACTCAATCATAATATTATAATCAACCCAATCACATAATTCCACGTCCCCGTCCCAAAAGTGGGATGTTACAAGTCTCCCCTCCTTATAAAGATTCTGTCCTCAGAATCTAGCTCAACCCCAAAAACCGAAAATACCTAGCGCATCTCCTTGCCTGTCTCCCGGTTTGTCACTATTTTAAACAATTAATCACCTTACTTCTCTTGCACATCCCAACCTCGCATACACGATTTCACAATACATCGCAAAAATCCTCTTAATCCTCTACAATACAAAACTTAGAGTCTACACAACCCACTACTTCTCAACCCATATAATTAACACCACTAACGTATCAATACGAACAACGGCTTTACATTTCACGAGAAATCCTCTACGAATCGCCCTTAATACTCAGCTAAGCTCAAGAGACTTCAAATCTCAGATACAAGCAATCACTTTATCTCTTTACATCAACACGCTCTCCCAACCCCTCAATAAGCCTCACATTACAGCACAAAAATCCTCTGAACTTTCTATCAACGCTAAAATCGAACCTCATTCACTGATCCTTCTACCCTATGAGGCGCTCCCTTACTTCCCAACTCATTCAATCAACACAAACTAACACGTTAACATCGTCACGGATCCCACAATGAGCGAGAAATCTCTATGAATCATCTCTAACTCCTCAACTAAGCCCAAGAAACACTAAACTCAAACACAGACATAACCAACTCCAATTCTCAATAACCTCAATTCTCACTAGATCTATTTTCATCCCTGTCTTACTCATCACTGCCCGCTCTAAAACTGTCCCTTTCGGCCAAAAACTCATACCTTAGGAACTCCCCGCATAACCTCCCTCACCAGAAGATACTTGGAACCTCCCTCAAACACTGCTTATACTCCTCATAGGCATCAGATTTACTGAAACTCAATCATCAACAACCTCTAATATACTACTACTTTAAACTCTATTCACTAAGGCAGCTCTACTATCTACCCACTTGGTAATCACAAAGCAGATAACTATTAATCACAGAAGCATGTCAACACTTATGGCCAATCAGCTCTCGAATTAACACAATAGATATTCTGATTCACTAATATAAAAGATATTTCCATCCACTCATAACATTATAAAGACATCTCCATCAAATTACTAAACACAATATCACAGATGTGGACAAACACACACTATGGAACAATTCACGGGAGTCTCACTATAAAGCCCATGGTGATATCATACCACTTCCACTCTGGAATCTCTAATGGCTGAAGTCTACCATGTAGCTTCTATTGCTCATTCTTAACTCTCAAACACGTTATACACACCTCTATCCACTTTCCCACATCCCTCTTCATCCCTGGGTCACCAATGAAGAACTCGCAGATTTAGGTGCATCTCCGTGCTACCCGAATGGATCGACAATATAGACTTATGGGAATCATTTAGAATCAGTTGTCTCAAATTCCCTACCCGAGGGACCCATACTTGACCACGAAGGGTCATCAATCCTTGATCATCCCTATTCAATAACTCTGACTGACCAACTAACCTCTCTCTTCACACATTCTCGCCTTTCAGTCCCTCTTCCTGAGCTAACCGCAGATCATCAATCAGGGTCGACCTGACCTCTAATCGAGAAGTACTCTACTATCAGAAGGATCAATCCACTAACACATCACAAACACATTCACAATGATTACCTATATAGCTCACATACTCAATACGATTGATCCACTAACATCACATAAATTCCAACTTTGAAAGCCCAATAACTCAGCTCGCCACAATATATATATATTTTTCACTTTCACACATATACTTAAAACATCACAGTCCCATACATAACAACTCTGTCCCCATATCATTAAATCCCATAATCACAGACATAAAGAAGTAGTCACACGCCATAGAACACATACACTTATCACAGACATAGCTCAACAGCTCACTACACAACTGACACATATTCAAAGCAAACTCAAAAGGAACACCCAAAATCACATCAACAACATCCCGCATTTCCTCTACAATCACTTAAAAGACCTGACCCCGTACTCTAATATCATAATAATCGGGTAACGATGGCTCCACTCTGACTCTACTAGAATTCTCGCCCTACATCACTAATCTCGACTCTGGACAGATTCGCACCCTATTCCCCGGCCTCCCACAACAAAGCACAACAGCTCATGAATAATACACATGGCGGCAGTATATTCTCACTGACCGCACCAATAACATCTGCACACACACATGGCCCACTATGACAATGGTGACATCTCCAAATTGAAGGAACATAGCCTCAATAAACGTACTAGATGCAACATTATGTGGCTCCCCCTCCTCTCTAGCTATAGCCTGAAACAAAAACTCTACCTCTGACCCTAGGTACTCCATCTCCTCCACGAGGCGTATTTGACAACTCTGACGCCCCGACCTCACTCGAACTCGCCCCCGGAAATCGCATCCCTAGACTCGGACAATCTCATGATATATGTTCCAGCTTCCTACATCGGTTAGCACAATGACTCCTATGATGAACATGCAACAGCAGTGTGACCAAACAGGCCACAACGAAAACATCTCAGGTGCTCCGGGACACACGGCCCGGCATGGCGGTGATGACACCGCTGACAATCTCTTACTCCAAACACCAAGCTCTAAACTCTGCTACCCGAATCCCTAGATCCTCTATTAACACTTCCCTGACCCTGGCCCCGACTCTGACTCAATCTCTGGCTTTGCCCCAATTGTCTCGGACCCTGATCCCAACCTCGACTCTAACTCTGACTAATCTCAGACCTCCTCCCATCTCAACTCTGATCCTGTTGATCCACCGAAATCTGGCCTTTCTGCTCAAAGCATCCATCCTGTCGACTTTCTCGGCATCCCCTTGGTAACCCTGCACTTTACCCCGGTCCAATGACTCAATCCGCTGTCTCTGGGAAGCCGGCTGTTCTCTCTGCCTCTCCACCTCCCTCTCTCTACATCCCGCACACTTCACAACCGATGCAAAAGTGGGGTCACGCAACATCCCCACAATTTCCCTAATATCAGATCTCAAACTCTCAATAAACATACTAACCGTCCGCTCAATAGCCACCTGATGTGGCACAAACTGAGCTCTATCATTAAACACATTAATATACTCCTGGACTGACATGGATCCTTACTACAAGTAAATAAACTCATACTCCAACTCTCACCTCGTATTCTGGGGGCAACACTACAGCTCAAACTCCACTCAGAACTCCTCCCATGGCACCAAGTACGCATCATCAATTCCTCAAGCACTCTCAACAGAATCTCACCATCGCAACGCTCTGCTCTTAAGCAAATAGGACGCATCACTTACTCTATCAGCTCGATCTACATACACTATCCAAAAGCAACTTTAACCTCTCACAACCAATCCAGTGCCTTCAAGGCACCGGTACCTCCAAAAAACTCAAAAATATGACCCGACATAAAGTCCTTAAGGACCCCCACGATAGCTGGCTAGAAGAAGCACCAGCCCCTGATCTCTGGCCT
Source organism: Centrapalus pauciflorus (assembly GCA_020465985.1). NCBI lineage: Eukaryota > Viridiplantae > Streptophyta > Magnoliopsida > Asterales > Asteraceae > Centrapalus > Centrapalus pauciflorus. The sequence goes on along the minus strand of JAANYP010001451.1, from coordinate 2,358 downwards.
CCCTCAGGCGGAGGCACCACTCCCCAATCCCAACCCGATCACTGCACCGGAAAACGCTCATCCAATATCGGACTCAATACCGAACACAACTCAAACTTACACACAAACTCATCACCCCTAAAATCATAACCCTGAGGCCTGCTGCCCTCACAATCCATAACTAACCCGCTCATTAAGAACAACAACACATATTAACTCTATACCCTACTCGTTTATCACTTAGTACTCTACTTCTGATTACAACCCAAGGATCTAGACTCTGTGGTTTAAGCTTAAGTCACGTTCCTCTACTAATATCCTTCAAATACTACTTAAACCCTTAGGCTTTCTCTGATTACCAGCTTATGTAACGACCTCTCAAAACTAAAATCCACAAATGACCACATATATACCACTGGTCAAGCAATCGAACATAATAATATTAATAATCCCAAGTTTATTATCTATTTCCCAAGTAACACACATACATGCAGAAACCCGATAGTTTTAAAACTTTAATCACATAGATAAGTCACGGAAGTCCCTGAATATATTACTCACTATCCGAAGTACGCATAAATATTCTCCAAAATATAACTACCTCTGAAATAGGCAGCTAACTCCTCGAAGATGTCACAGTTACTCTACTTGGGTCCAGCAGGCCTACTAAATCTCTGATCACCTGAGACACACACACACAACAACACACACTGGGTCAGCTAACGCTGGTGAGAATGCAAGGGTTAGTGTACGATTATAAATCTCAATAAAAAGTAAGCTCAATAATAAAACGTTCAGCGTTCTCTACTGAACAAGTATATGAGATCCCACATGATGCTCAACTCGCGTGGATAGGCCCACGTGCCAAAATCCCTAGCCCGCACAAAGCAGTCGTCAGGAACTCAAAAGGGAATTGGGAGCGACCCAACCCCTGCCCAGCCGTACGGTTTAATATCTCAACAGCTCAAGTGTCCCAAATCTCATATATAAAACACATTTCTCAATAAAGCACAGTAATACATGCATGATAATATCTCAATAAAAACTCGTAAGAAAACTCATGATATCTCGTAAAAAGCTCAGTAAAAGATCATGCAGGTATTAATAAATAATCGTACAAGTATCTCAAGAAAAACATGCAAACTCACCTGCCCTGGAGTCTCACTACTCGGTCTCAGTTCCCTGCCCTTTCCCTACCCTGTCAACTCGAGACCCTGGAATCACAACACAATGACTCTATATCACAATCACAACTCAATGACTCAATCACAACCCGACAGCTTTATACACGATTTCTCAATAATTCAACAACTCTAACACAATGCTCAGATAACTCGCTCAAACCCAGATACCCAACTACCAAACTACACAACCCGAATACTCGAACACAAGATCCCAACCAACTCACACAGCTCGAACACTCAAACACGCGATCCCAACCAACTCACACAATCCTAGATACCCAAAAGACGCATTCTCAATATCACAATCTCAACATCACAAACTCAGCCCAACAACTCTATACACAATTCCCAACAAATCTCGAGACCCCAAGGACCCAAATACACAACTCACAAAACCCGAAACGAAACCCTAGCCGCATCGCGGCCGAACTCAACCAATCGCGGCCGCACTGACCCTATCGCGGTCGCGGCCGCGCTGACCTCAAACTCGGCCGAGCTCACATCGCGGTCCGAGCTCGGGCTCAAACCGCCTGCGATCATCTCAAGAACATCGCGGCCCGCGATCAAGGGATCGCGGTCGCGCTCACGGACGAACAGAACCAGAATGCTCTGTTTTTCACAGACCAGGGATTTAATCCCAATCATCCGTTAAACTTGATTTTGGTCACAAATATAAACTCGAATTTGCTCAGGAACATATATAAACCCAATTCAACTCTTTTACAACAACTACTATCAATTAATCCGCGAATTTAGCTCGAATTTACCTCAAATACGGACCCGGATTAAAAGAAGAATTTGATGAAGATCTCAGGAGCTTTAATCCCAACTTGAAGCTTCAATCTCTGATATTATTGTTGTTATTCACAATTACACACACTCACACCTTGAGCTCTGGATTTGAAATGAGCTTAAGAAACAAAAGAAGCAACATATATATACATTTTGGGTTTAACTCGGTTCGATACCCAAAAATCCGATCCCGATACTCAAAATACATACTTTATATCACCGGATCCCAATTTAATCAATAATTCTCAAAATTATATTCTTTTATTAAAACTTAATCCCGACACCCGGTTAACCCAAAATCTTATCACGTGACACTTCCACGTAAAACTCAATAATTGGTCCAACTCAATCATAATATTATAATCAACCCAATCACATAATTCCACGTCCCCGTCCCAAAAGT